>ML809574.1:53961-75937 GCA_009831015.1 Picea engelmannii | reverse complement strand
TATATTGTGTACATATATGTATTTGCATTTAAACATTGCTTTTTGATTTTCCTTTTTTTGGATTCATGAACTTTCGACACATTTCGGATAAGATTCGTATTTGCCTTTTACAAGACTCCAGCTACATACGAAACAAGCAAGAGGACTAAACTGAAAGTCGGTGTCAGAAATAAATCGGCATAAACAGGTGATACCTAAAGTAATTTTATATTGCGCAAAGAAAGTAAAATGAAAAGGTAAAGATGTGATTTCTCAAAAGACATGTTATGAAGGATTGTTAAAGGAAAACGAGGTAACTCCATTCAAACCACAACATCAGCTGAACTGATAAATAACAGAGCTGTTTCTTGGTTTAATAATCTTTGAAAAAATTAAGATAATCTTTGAAAGATAGTTACTGATAATGCCCAAGCCTTTAAATCTATGGTTATGATAAACTTCTATCAAAGGTATAACATCATTCTTGGCCATTCCACAACATATTACCCCCAAGGGAATGGATTGACCGAGTCATCTAACAAGAGCCTGGTAAATATAATCAAGAAAGTATTGGATGAAAATAAAAGGTCTTGGCATGTACACTTAAAATACGCATTGTGGGAAAACTGCATAAGCACTAAAAGGTCTATCGGCATTTCACCTTTTCAAATGGTCTATGGGACAGATTTTGTTCTACCTATAAACCTAGCGCTACCAATGATGAAGTTATGGCAAGATCAAAACAAAGAACCCAATCATAGAAACCAGGATAATTAATCAGATGATTGAGGTTCAACAGCATAGAGTCGAAATTGATGAAAGGATGCAGAAGTACCAGGATGACATGACGAGGTTGTTCGACCGAAAAAGCAAAGGATAGAGAATTCCTCCCAGGTGATTTAGTGCTAAGATGGGATGCAAGAAAGGAAGAAGCAACAAGGCATGGTAAATTTGACCACCTCTGGTATGGGCCATTCAAGGTCTCGGATCTGGAAGGAAAAAATTATTTCCTAATGGAAAATATAGACGGAGAAGTCCTTAACGCCCCTATCAATGGGTGATATCTGAAGCATTACATGACTTAATGGTCGCCAGATTCAAAAAAAATAAAAATAAATAAATAAATAAATAAAATAAAATTTCGTTATATATATTTTGTGTACATATATGTATTTGCATTTAAACATTGCTTTTTGATTTTTTTTTTTTTTTTTATTCATGAATTTTCGACACATTTCGGATAAGATTCGTATTTTCCTTTTAAAGGACTCCAGCTACATACGAAACAAGCAGGAGGAGTAAATTGAAAGTCGGTGTCAGAAATAAATCGGCATAAATAGGTGATACCTAAAGTAATTTCATATTGCGCAAAGAAAGTAAAATGAAAAGGTAAAGATGATATTTCTCAAAAGACATGTTATGAAGGACTATTAAAGGAAAACGAGGTAAATCCATTCAAACCGAAACATCAGCTGAACTGATAAATAACAGAGTTGTTTCTTGTTTTAATAATCTTTGAAAAAAATAAGATAATCTAAACGATTCACCCAATTTAAAAACAGTCAGTCAAAGTAAAATATCCCCTAAAATATCTACATGAGTCAGTTTTGAATTTTTTGACCCCTGTATTCTCAGTCAGTAAGTCACTACCTGGCATCCCTTTTATCTTCGGGTTTACCTTTTAAAAAGTCGCCACCTTTCCGTTTCATATACGAATGGGTAAAAGTTTTTCGTTTCAACTTCGTGAGCTTCAAAGCAGATTGTGGAAAGAAAGCGAGTCTTCACAACTACTCGATCCCCTGCTAAGCGAAGGAACGTTTAGAGTGATCCTAACTTTCCTAGGTTTTTCAACGGCATGGTAGGATTGAAGCTTGCTCAAATAGAATGCCCTTAAAAAATTATTTTCCCTTTTCTCCCTAAGAACGAAGATATTGTGAAGGTCAAGGGAAGGTTGGTACCGAGTAATCAAAGTAAGTTGACAGACCTATAATGCAAAATATTACACAGATATCAGCCCTGATACAAACTAATTTCCCCCATCTTCGCGCTCTAAAAAGAAAATTACAAGATAGGTGGTGAAAGGAAATTTAGAAATGATTGCCCCCACCTAGTCCAAGAGACGATTAAAGGAAATTCAAAAATGATTGCCCTCCTCTTAGCATTTAAATGCATAAATCTATTCCGAAGTATCTTAATTTTATTTATTTCATTTTGAAAACTGAAAGCTCTGCTCACCTTGTCTATTTCTTTGGATGAGACTTCTGAATCCTTCCTTTCCGACTTATTTGTTTGGACTGCTTTATCACTCATGGCCTTGGTTGAAGACGTAATTTTATTTGTTGTTTCAGTTCCTTGTGCTTGAGTTTCAACTTTTTCCACTTCGGACTCTTGTGTGCTTACTACTTTAGTTTTGTTGTTGGGTAATAAGGTCTCTTCCGAAGGAGGCTCATAATCTTGACCTCTTTGGATGATTTTCTTGGGTTGAGTAGCTGATGTGGGCTTACTCTTAGATCTTAAGTTGTACTTAGGTTGAAACTCAGCCACTATCATCTCAGTTTCTTGTTGAGATTCACAGAGATCAGTGTGATCACCTTCTTCAATCTTATTCGACGGTTGTTGTGTGTTTATAGATTTTTGATAGTCTTCTCGATTCAGATATGGTTGAGTGCAGTCATCACCGAAGTTCGTGACATCATTATTCAAATCTCTGAAGTCTTGAAAATCGTTCACTCCTATAAAATTTTCATTCTTTAAGGCAGCTTGTATTTTTTTATCTTCATTTTTTATGTCTTTGTTGGTTCAGGGGGTTGGGGTTCCTCTTGAAATCCTTTTTGGGGAAAGAGTCAGCTTTGGCTTGTTCGAGCTCCATTCTGGATATTTTATTTGACAGTTCTTTAATCACTCAGGCCATATTGTCCACCCTATCCTCATCGGATCTATTAGACCCTGAATGACCTGCTTGTTCTCTAAAGCGTTTGGTCTCTCGGTTTTTGGTTCATGAATATTTCTACGTTGGCATTGTCTAGCTTCCAACTGTTCATGGATATTTATATCTTGTTCAATGGCTGCCCATGAACGTTCAATTTCGACCTGATTAGTAGTTGTTTTAAGGATAGTGTCGAAAAGGTTTAAGGCAATGTGCGTTTGGTTCGATAATCCGGGTTCGATATTGGGCTATGTTGGTACAGGGACAGTCATGGAGGAACAGTAAAAGTAGGAAAAACTTCAGAGAGAGAATAAGTGTTGTCTCAATTTGGTCGTATAAAAGAGAAATTACAGCTTCAGGAGTTAAAATAGGGATGCAAATCAAAGGCTCTTTCCCGTAACTGTATTATATTTTAATAAAAGGTATGAGGTGGGAGAAAAAACATTTAGCTGTCTATGGTGTAAGGCTCCAATCAAGGGAGAATCTCATGTATAAACATAAGAGGAAAATCGTAAGGAAATAACCGATGTAGGAGAGAATATATGTAGAATTTTGAAAATGTGGACTGGTCTTACACCCGTTGATAGCTAGTATAGAGGAAAAATAGTAAACAATTACAGAAAACCAAAATTCATTCGCTATAGTAGTGGTCGTACTAAATTATAACAAAGCACATCAATTAGGAATATGAAATGAAATGAAATATGAGATACAAGGAAACAAACTTGTAACACAGTCGTGACAGAATTGAGAATCTTCAGATTTTCTTGTATTAACTCTCAAATGTAAAAAACTCTGTTACAATCGACACAAAAAGGTCCAGCCTCCTCTATTTCTTTCTGTGGTATATTTATACAATTTTACAAATAAGATAGAATCTCAATAGTCACAAAATTTCGGTTAGGATGGGGAGGAGAGAAATCGCTCCATTTATTCTTCTCTATCTTCACTTGGTTCCTGGCATTTGTCCTCGCACGGGCTCGGTACAGATGACACATCTTTCAACCAGCTGAGATATTAGCCGCGACGGTTCTGCTTGACAGCTGGCTTCAAAGAAGTAACATTCTTGGGATAACTGCTGCAACCTGTCTTCCATCTGTCCATCTATGATGTCGATGGCACATAACTGTGTGCTGGGTCTAATCATGCATTTGTCTATTTGGACTATATCCACCATAGCCATCTGGGAAATATTAGTCGAATCTCTCTCCTCTTTTTCCTTAAGATCAAGCGAGATTTTTGCCACATTCATTTGCATCAACGTCTCAGCATTACCTCCATTGTCAATGCCTAGCAGATCGCCATCTATAGAATTAAAGGCCTCTTCTAAGGAATTGGTTATCTTTTTGGCTTGTTTCTTACCTTCGGCAATGTTATGCTCCCATTCCTTTAATATAATGTTTCCTCTGGTTTGCTCTGAAATGGTGAACTTGGGAGTATTTTCTGAAACCCTGTTGTTTGTGGCTATCACAGCCTCTTAGAAGGCCACCCGAGTTGCTCCAACTTCCCTTTCTCTAGCGGATAAGTTCTCTAAAACCTGGTTGACTAGAAAACAGTTGTCCCGGATTGCTTCTAACTTGGTGAGCAAACTTCGTTGTGCAACAGAGACTCTTCCCAGAATCTCCATTGCCTGGGAATGAAACATCCCAATATCTATCGCTTTGCTCTTGGAAATTTCCACCCTAGCCTGCAATTGTTGGATCAAATATCTTTGTTGGCTTGCTTGCATATGACCTTCTCGAACCACCAGTTGTGCTTGCTCGAGCTTAGTTTTGAGCAACTCTATCTCATTTTTATCGGCCAACCTGGCCTGCTCTATTCCTACGCTCGCCTGGTCCTTAGAAGTCTCTTTTGTTGTGGTTAGTCTAGCTTCAAGGGTCTGAATGAGACGATTTTTTCTTTTAATTTGGTTTTTTAAGAGCCCGACTAAAAACTGATTCGCTGAGGCATATGCTCCTAGTGTCCCTACTATTTCAGTAGAAAATTGCTCATTCTTCTTGTCCTTCCCATCAGTTATAATTTTATATTTCTTGGCAGTTGACTCTCCTTCCTGATAGAATTCCCTTTTTACTACTTCCTTCCTCTTCTTATCGAAGAAAAACTCATTCATAGGGAGTTATTCTACCCTTATGGGCCTCAACTCTTCATTTAATATCTATCCTGCATCGATATTTCCCTGCACAGACTGCAAGGAGGTAATTGATGTGATAGGTTCTCCGACCTGCTTCACTGATTTTCCCGGAGTAGAAACCAGACTCTGTTTCTTCGGTAGGTCAGGAGTCTTTATCTCTGTTTCTGGACTCTTAGTTTGTTCCCCCTCGTCCTGGTGTTTTCCTTGATCAAGAGTCGCGTCCTTAGAGCCTTCAGCCTCTTTTTATTTCTCTTCTGATGTACTCGGACCCTCACCTCGCAACACTGCAGGGAGACAACTAAGTCGATGTTCCTGGAACTTCAAAATATCGGCTCTTTCCTCGGGTGCCAAGGTTTGTATCTGAGCTAGAATCTCGGCATAGGACCTTGCGCCTTGAAAAATGTCATCCGAGGGTGAATTCTCGTGCTCAAATCTCTTGAGCCCGTAACTGGCCAAATGATCGCTCACGACCCTTTGCGGATCGTGCTTCTTGTATTCAATGGAGACCAAATTCAGGTCTTCTAGGGCTGCCGCCTCGGCTTTGGCATGCCCGAAATCTAATAAAGAATAATAATTCAAATGGAGAGGAAAAGATGGCCATACCTTCTTCGAGTACCCTTTAAGTTCTTTGCTCACACCACCAATTACCGTCTGTCTAGTGACGTCATGACAAGATAACTTGTCGGGGATGAACAATGGAAACGTATGCGGAGGGACCGAAGCCCCGAAAACTCGGAGGTATGAAAATTCCGCTTCCACATACCAGTCTGCTATGCTGTTCAGATTCATTACTATGTTGTCTAAGATCCTGGGTGGTGGGTAACCAAAAATAGTGACATGCAGAGGCACCATAACCCAGTTGAAAATTTCGTACATGAAATTTGTAGCTTTGTTTTCCCATAATTTTGAATGATAGACGTGTATGGGCTCATCTTCGGCCAGAGTCCAACTCCAACTCATTAATGGAAATGGTGTCATAGAACAAACGACGTCCATAATATATGCAGACATGAAGAATGAAGACGCCTTTTCGTTCTCTTTATGTGCCCGATACTCTGTGACCCGACTGGTCAAGCTATCGAACAACAGTTTTTCCGAGTTAAAGGAACTACCCTCGGTGACCCAAAATATTAGAAGCACCCATGAAAGATAAAAATGTGAGGTGTCCTCTTTCCCGTATAACCTGCATGTCATCATGGCTACATATTTGTACTGCGGTTCTAAAGAAGCAATTGAATATATGTTGTGGGTATCAACTCTAAACTTGGCGGTGTTTGAAACCCAATCCCTTATTAAACTAGACATGGTTTTGTCATACTGTACACATTCCTTCTGTTTGAACTCATCCAAGAATTCAGTGCCATATATGTGGTCGGACGTCGTGGGTAGCTTATACATGGTTTGCAGGTGTTCCGGCATGAAAGTCCCAATGGTGATTTTCTGCTCATTCATGATGGTTCTGGTCGGTATGTCCACATGGTCCAATGCCCATCGGACCATGTCATAATATGGAAGCAACCGTGGCCTGGATGCTACTCTGTGCATTCCAGATTGGACGACTATTTTGTATTTGGTGGTTATATCATATTTTTCATTGTCGCTGGAATCGTTGGAATAGTCCACCAACTCTGCCTGTAGAACATTCGAAACGAACGACCAATTTGGGACCAAATTGATACTTCAAGGTGAAGTATCAGAGACATTGTCTGAGCCTTGTCCCGAATCCTCAACATTTTCCTTTGATGCTTTTCGCGGAGCCATGGCTGGAGATTGCATTTTGGCTCTTCTGCGATAGAAATGTCTATACATACAGAAGTCAGTTGCTCAGAGATAATGCGCTCTACGTAAGATGAAATGCATTTGTTATGATGAACCTCAGTTCTTATATATATTTGAAAACTTGGTACCTTTCAGAACAAGTCTGTCAAATCACATTTAGAAATAAATTTTGCCATAAAAATCCGATCTTATATTTATCGATTTACCCTATTTCCTCATTAATGTCATAAATTTTGGCGGTTTAGAATGTCAGTGGTGTATGGAAAGGCCAAGTCTACATCGTAAATCATGCAGACATCAAATCGTGGGATATGTATTGATTTATCTTAATTAATCTGGTTTTACCAACGTTAATCAATATTTCGGTACTCGTTATATCGGGGATTTTACTTTAACATTTAGAATCTCTAACACCCGAGACTACGGTGATCGATTTTGGTTAATAAATAGGTAATTGCGATTAGGGGCTCAATTAATTTCATAATTATTATATTCGCCATATCGCGACTCGGAGCTTCGAAGATAAGTTTCTGGGAGATTTACATGCCGAGATACGAAACCGCGAGATCGTAATAACATGACTTAATTAAAAGGGAAGATAATCTCAGATTGAGTGATTAGTTAATTACGTTATAACCGCATCGTGATTTCTCGAGTCCGGGTTTAGATGGTGTAACTTTCGAAAAGGACAACGCCGAGTAGCGAAATGCTGAGAGAATCTTTTACCACGGTTTAATTTTTACCTTTATCCTTGACATGGGTTACTTAAATAATGACCTCGTGTTCTCGGCTATCTGGGCTATGACAATAAATTTTTGGGTTTGGTGAACGCCGAGGCGCGAAACCCCGACGACATTTAATCATGGGTTAGGGGGAACTTTACCCTCGTTACTGTCTTGAGTGAAAGATTAAAATGATTTCGTTGTTTCGTGGCTCGGGACGTGTGAACTACATGACTTTTAGTATCCGACCTCCGAGATCCTGAGGTAGAAAAAAAGAGGAAAAGTTTAAACGAAAGGTAGGACTCGTTTCGAGAGTATAATAATCATCGCTGCTCGCGTGATAAAGCTTCAGAGATCTTGATACCTCAGAGGGAAAATATGAAAACCATCTTTAGATTTCGATCATTTTAAAAAATGAAATTTGTGATGGGATTAGAAAAAAAAGGCGGCTCCAACATAGGCTCCAACTAGGGATCCCGCTTTCTTGTAAGGCGGGAAGAATAGTAGACCACGTGCCAATATTGGGTAAATGGAGTCAATAGCTCAATCAGGCGAAAATGTTCCCGAGAATAGGGTAGCGAAAGGGGAAAGAGACTTCGTTCTTTACCTCGAAAAGATTTTTCCAAATCAGATACTCTTTTTAAACTTAGTTGTAGTCCCTTTCATAACTTTCCCTTTCTCGCTACTAAATTTAGGTCTGCTTCAAGACAATCGAAACATTCCTAGGAGACCCAACAGATCTTGCGACTATCGGCTTGCATCAAAAGAATAAGATTATGTGTTTCTAATTGGGAAGTCTCGTCCGAATTTGGGATGTGGATCAGGTTTTAAAAAGCATTGGTTACCAGAGTAGAGTGATATTCATGTATAACAACCTTACAGATATCTCAGATATTACTTCACTGCCAACGAGCCTGTTCAGTACCCCGGTGAAGTTATCTGGCCCTTTTAACTGAATTTCCTTTCACCACTTCAGAATAGATTTATGAATTTAAATGCTGAGACGAGGGCAATCATTTCTGAATTTCCTTTCATCATCTCTTGGACTAGGTAGGGGCAATCATTTCTAAATTTCCTTTCACCACCTGTCTTGTAATTTTCTTTTTAGAGCGCGAAGATAAAAAAATACAAGCTCCCTTAAAGAATGAAAATTTTATAGGAGAGAACGATTTTCAAGACTTCATAGATTTGAATAATGATGTCACAAACTTCGGTGATGAATGTACTCAACCATATCTGAATCAAGAAGACTATCAAAAATCTATAAACACACAACAACCGTCGAATAAGATTGAAGAAGGTGATCACACTGATCTCTGTGAATCTCAACAAGAAACTGAGATGATAATGGTTGAGTTTCAACCTAAGTACAACTTAAGATCTAAGAGTAAGCCCACCTCAGCTACTCAACCCATGAAAATCATCCAAAGAGGTCAAGATTATGAGCCTCCTTCGAAAGAGACCTTATTACCCAACAACAAAACTAAAGTAGTAAGCACACAAGAGTCCGAAGTGGAAAAAGTTGAAACTCAAGCACAAGGAACTGAAACAACAAATAAAATTACGTCTTCAACCGAGGCCATGAGTGATAAAGAAGTCCAAACAAATAAGTCGGAAATGAAGGATTCAGAAGTCTCATCCAAAGAAACAGACAAGGTGAGTAGAGCTTTCAGTTTTCAAAATGAAATAAATAAAATTAAGATACCAATCCAAACATTTCGTTTCTGTTATGCATATTTTATATATCTGGTATCTTGCATAAAATGGAATCTGGTCGAAGGAATACCAGACAAAACCCAGATGGTAAGCAGATTATGCCTGTTAGCGATCATAAAAAGATTCTAAAGGCGAGAGGCTCTCTTAATCCAACCACTACAGTTTACAAACTTAAAACCCCATCACTGAAGACTAAGAGTCCTTCTGAACCCTCAACTTCTCTTAGTCCTCTCTTTGATGCTAAAGATTCAATGCCAAGCTGCTCCGAGGTTAGGAGTTAGATTTGTCCAACAATCCCCTTAGTACACAAAGGAAACGACCCTCTTGAAAGTTCGTCAGCAGTTGACATACCATCTTTCCTTTAGTTAAATTTCCCGACCTCACAAAATTCAGAAGAGTGTGTTACACACTCGGTTTACACACCCGTCGGTTCTCCTGATTTCGTCTCTTGCAAATCTGAGGAACCGAGTCCTCGCGTTCCTTATCTTTCCTCTTCGGATTTTCCTCTTCGCGAAGAAAACAAAGAGTCACTTTTAATTTTCCAAAACCCCCTTTATAACTTTCCACAAATAATGATGGTAGCTTCCGGAGGAGGAGGTGGAGGGTTTGTAGGAGGAGGTGGAGGGTTTATCGGAGGAGGAGGGGGAGGAGCCCCTCTAGGAGGAGTTGGAGGCCAAGGGCCTGCCCCCCCTCCCAGAGTTTTCATGAAAGTTCCAACCAGATATGCTCTCTTAGTATTTCCCGTCCCTCTACATGACCTTCCCAAAAATTACATAAAAAATTTACGAAAATTCACCGGGGAAGGGGATCTGACCGCGACAGAACATATTAATTTCTTTGATCAATTCGCAAACATTCTAGGTATTGAACACGAGGATGTATATTCGAGACTTCTTGTCCAAACATTTGAAGTCTAGGTCCGAACTTGGTTTCGGAGCCTACCTTCAACTTCTATCTTGTCTTATGACGCTTTGGAAGATGCTTTCCTCAGACAATGGGGCGAGAGAAAAGACCATCTATATTATTTAACCGAATTTGGGTCTTTAAGGAAAAAGAACTCAGAAACAGTCATGGAATTTATTCAGAGATTCAACAAACTGTATAATAAAATCCCAGCTGAGGTTAAACCATCCCAACCTGCGGCCAAAGTAACTTTCGTCGGAGATTTCGAACGGGATTTTGGACTCCTTTTGTGAGAAAGAAGGGGAGCCACCCTAAACCGAATGAAGGATGATGCGGTAGAAATAGAGTCTAATATGATGGCTTCAGGTAAGATTAAAGATAAATTAGAAACCAAAAACCGAGAGACTAAACGCTTTAGAGAACAAGCAGGTCATTCAGGGTCTAATAGATCCGACGAGGATAGGGTGGACAATATGGCCTGAGTGATTAAATAACTGTCAAATAAAATATCCAGAATGGATCTCGAACAAGCCAAAGATGACTCTTTCCCCAAAAAGGATTTCAAGAGGAACCCCAACCCCCTGAACCAACAAAGACAAATAAAAAATGAAGATAAAAAAATACAAGCTCCCTTAAAGAATGAAAATTTTATAGGAGCAAACGATTTTCAAGACTTCAGAGATTTGAATAATGATGTCATGAACTTTGGTGATGACTGCACTCAACCATATCTGAATCGAGAAGACTATCAAAAATCTATAAACACACAACAACTATCGAATAAGATTGAAGAAGATGATCACACTGATCTCTGTGAATCTCAACAAGAAACTGAGATTATAATGGTTGAGTTTCAACCTAAGTACAACTTAAGATATAAGATTAAGCCCACCTCAGCTACTCAACCCAAGAAAATCATCCAAAGAGGTCAAGATTATGAGCCTCCTTTGGAAGAGACCTTATTACCCAACAACAAAACTAAAGTAGTAAGCACACAAGAGTCCGAAGTGGAAAAAGTTGAAACTCAAGCACAAGGAACTGAAACAACAAATAAAATTACGTCTTCAACCAAGGCCATGAGTGATAAAGCAGTCCAAACAAATAAGTCGGAAAGGAAGGATTCAGAAGTCTCATCCAAAGAAACAGACAAGGTGAGCAGAGCTTTCAGTTTTCAAAATGAAATAAATAAAATTAAGATACCAATCCCTTTGGTAGAATTAGCAAAAAACCTCGTTTATCAGAAACAGATTACCAAAGCGATGGGTGTCTCTGAGATAGAAAGCCAGTCTGATGTTTTGAACCTCAAAGATGAAAAACCTAACATCACCTTTGGTCCCCATTTTGAAGGGGCCAAATACACCATTGCTCCCTTTTATATCACTCTGAATGTGTATGATCAATTGCTACATAATTGCATGTTAGACTCCGGAGCCTCCCATAACATTATGCCTAAGATTATTATGGACAAGTTGGGTCTCCAGATCACCAGACCTTATGGAGATATGTACTCTTTTGACTCAATAAGGGTTAAGTGTATGGGGATGATAAAAGATCTGGTAGTTACCCTGGCGCAGGTCCCGGTTAAGAGTATCCTGATGGATGTGGTTATCACAAATATTCCCCCTAAGTATGGCTTGTTGTTATCTAGGTCATGGGGAGCCAATTTGGGGGGTTCTCTTCAATTGGACATGAATTTTTCCACAATTACTATGTTCGGTGGTCATTTCACTCGGTTGTACAGAGAAACGAGATTAACATATACAGTGAGTGACCCTCAAAACCCAAACAATTTCCCTATTTACATTGCGGACCAAGATCTGCGAAATTGTATCTTGTCTTTTGATGATGGTTTAGATGGTTGTCTGGGGGGAAATAATATAGAGCGAGAAGAGTCAGATTACATGACAGAGGATCTGTGTAACATCGATGTCTGAAAAATGCATTTTGACGGTGCTTCATCTTCTGAAGGGGCGGGTGCAGGAGTGCTTTTAGTGGCTCACAGAGGTAAGTTCGTTGTTCCTTTTTCCTACCGACTGCAGTGGGATATAGATTACACTAACAACGTATGTGAATATGAAGCATTGGTCTTAGGATTAGAGGCTGCCAAGAAGCTAAATATAAATAACTTAGAGGTATATGGTGATGTAGAGTTAATAGTCAAACAAATAAACTAACAGTACCTAGACAAACATCCCAGACTAAGAACATACAAAAATTGTTCTTGGGATCTCATGGAAAACTTTTTCTCATCCATAAATGTCCAATTTATCCCTCGCAAAGAAAATTTACATGTTGATGCATTGGCAAAAGAAGCTTCAACCTTCTCTCCTCCCACGACTTTCAAATTGAAGTATCACATTGAAATCAGATACAAACCCTCTATACCAGACAATATCCGACACTGGCAGGTCTTTGAGGATGACGAACAAATTAAGAAATTTCTTGAAACAGTGGGTGAATTCTCCAAAACTCATGCAGACCAGGAAAATCAAAATGAACCGATGTGGATCATGCAAGAAGGGGAAGATCCTGAAACCTTATGAGAAAAAATTGCGGATCATCGTATGTTGGTCCTCAAAAACAACCAGATTCTGAAAGGATTGATTCCTTTAGAAAGACTTTTTGATCAGAACGACGTACCGGTAAAATCCACTTTACAACCCCAACCAGAAAAAAGTGGAGGACTTTGATATAGGAACTGAAAAAGAATCCATGGTGGTAAAAATATCCAAGTTCGTCCCCCCCGAAGTAAAATTTAAGTATAAAAACCTACTCAAATAGTATAAGGATGTTTTCTCCTGGTCTTATGATGAGTTAAGAACATATGACACTTCCATAATTGATCACAAGATACCTTTGAATCTTGGGGTCAAACCGTTTAGGAAAAATCTTAGGCAGATTAACCCCATTTTGTTACCTGTGATCGAAAAGGAAGTTAAGAAACTTTTAGACGTGAAAATAATCGTACCTCTGAGATACTTGAACTAGGTAGCAACCTGGTCCCGGTCAGGAAAAAGAGTGGGGAAATCAGACTGTGTGTGGATTTCCGAAACTTAAATAAGTCGTCTCTCAAGGATAATTATTCGCTGCCCAAAATGGACCATGTGCTAGAAAAAGTAGTTGGAGCAAACCGAATGTCTATGATAGATGGGTTCTCTGGTTATAATCAAATCACCATGAATGAACAAGATAGGGAAAAAACTAATTTCACCACACCATGGGGTATGTTCATGTATGACAAAATGCCTTTTGGTTTGATGAATGCAGGGGCCACCTTCCAGCGCGCTATGGACATCGCTTTCATAGGAGAAAGGGACAAGTTCGTAGTCATTTACCTCGACGATTTGACGGTTTTCTCTAAAACTGATGAAGAACACTTGATGCATCTCAAACAGACCTTCGAAAAATGCCGCAGGTTTGGTCTATATTTAAACCTAAAGAAATCACATTTCGCTATGCAGGAAGGTAAGATTTTAGGTCATTTCGTTTCTAGGGATGGAATCAGGATTGATCCTAAGAGGATTGAAGCAATAGATACTATAAATATTCCCAGAAATATAAAAGAGATTCAATCTTTCTTAGGAAGAATAATTTTTTTACGAAGTTTTATCCCCAATTTCGCTGAGATTGTAAAATTGATCACAGGGATGTTGAATAAGGACAACAGAGTAAATTGGACAACCGAGGCCAGAACATCGTTCACGCATATTAAGAAAGTCATAAGAGAGGAACCTGTGTTAGCAAGTCCAGACTATCTGAAAGATTTTCTTATTTTCTCATTTGCCTCTGAACATACTATCGCCGTGGTGCTCCTATAGAAGAATGAAGAAGGTTTTGAACAACCGATCGCGTTTTTTAGCAAGAGCCTTAGAGACGCAGAACTGAAGTATGACATAATAGAAAAACAGGCGTATGCAATGGTAAAAGCATTAAAGGCATTCAAAACCTATGTGCTACATTCAAAGACAATCGCGTACGTGCCTACCAGTTCTGTGAGAGATATATTGGTACAACCAGACAGTGACAGAAAAAGAGGGCGATGGCTCGCTAAAATCCAAGAATTCAATCTAGAAGTTAAAATGACCAAATTGATAAAAGGGCAAGGCCTGGCCAAACTCTTAGCTGAGTCAAATTTCAGTGCCCTTGATATCAATTGCATGCAGGAAGGCAACGAAGACATAAGCTTAAATGAGTTGGATGAGAAAACAGACCCAAACAAGATCGAAGAGAAGTTCATATCGTCAGGATGGTATAGAGACATAGTGTCTTACTTGTTCAACCTAAAATTCCCAAATGAACTATCACCATATAAATGCAGAACTTTAAAACTCCATGCAGTTAAATATTGTATTGCCGAAAGTCAACTATATTGGAAAGATCCACTCGGTTTCCTGTTGGTCTGTTTAGTTGAATCGGAAACTCAACGGGTTATAGACGAATTTCATGGGGGGGTTTGTGGGGGGCATCACGCATGGAGAGATACATCTTACAAGATCTTGAGGGTTCGATACTACTGGCCAAAACTATTTTCAGACGTCAATGCCAAAGTGTGTGCCTGCAACCCTTGTCAACTATTCGCAGGTAAACAGAAGCTCCCGACACTGCCTCTAGTTCCAGTCAAAGCCGAAGCCCCATTTCAGCAATGGGGTCTAGATTTCATAGGAGAGATTAATCCCCATTCCAGTGCTCAACACAAGTAGATCTTAACAACTACAGATTATTTTACTAAATGGGTGAAATCCATTCCAACCAAAAGGGAAACAGACTCGGTGGTAATTGATTTCTTGGAAGACAATATTTTGTCAATATTCGGTTGTCCCCGAAAGATAGTTACTGACAATGCCAAAGCCTTTAAATCTATGGCTATGATCATCTTTTGTCAAAGGTATAACATCGTTCTTGTCCATTCCACAGCATATTACCCCTAGGGGAACGGATTGGCCGAGTCATCTAACAAGAGCCTGGTAAATATAATCAAGAAAGTATTGGATGAAAATAAAAGGTCTTGGCATGTACACTTAAAATACGCATTGTGGGAAAACCGCATAAGCACTAAAAGGTCTATCGGCATTTCACCTTTTCAAATGGTCTATGGGACAAATTTTGTTCTACCTATAAACCTAGCGCTACCAGTGATGAAGTTATGGAAAGATCAAAACGAAGAACCCAATCATAGAAACCAGGATAATTAATCAGCTGATTGAGGTTCAACAACATAGAGTCGAAATTGATGAAAGGATGCAGAAGTACCAAGATGACATGACAACGTTGTTTGACCGAAAAGCAAAGGATAGAGAATTCCTCCCAGGTGATTTAGTGCTAAGATGGGATGCAAGAAAGGAAGAAGCAACAAAGCATGGTAAATTTGACCACCTCTGGTATGGGCCATTCAAGGTCTCGGCTCTGGAAGGAAAAAATTCTTTCCTAATGGAAAATATAGACGGAGAAGTCCTTAACGCCCCTATCAACGGGTGATATCTGAAGCATTACATGACTTAATGGTCGCCAGATTCAAAAAAAATAAAAATAAATAAATAAAATAAATAAATAAATAAAATAAAATTTTGTTATATATATTTTGTGTACATATATGTATTTTCATTTAAACATTTCTTTTTGATTTTCTTTTTTTTTGATTCATGAATTTTCGACACATTTCGGATAAGATTCGTATTTTCCTTTTAAAGGACTTGAGCTACATACGAAACAAGCAGGAGGAGTAAACTGAAAGTCGGTGTCAGAAATAAATCGGCATAAGCAGGTGATACCTAAAGTAATTTCATATTGCGCAAAGAAAGTAAAATGAAAAGGTAAAGATGAGATTTCTCAAAAGACATGTTATGAAGGACTCTTAAAGGAAAACGAGGTAACGCCATTCAAACCGCAACATCAGCTGAACTAATAAATAACAGAGTTGTTTCTTGTTTTAATAATCTTTGAAAAAAATAAGATAATCTAAACGATTCACCCAATTTAAAAACAGTCAGTCAAAGTAAAATATCCCCTAAAATATCTACATGAGTCAGTTTTGAATTTTTCGACCTCTGTATTCTCAGTCAGTAAGTCACTACCTGGCATCCCTTTTATCTTCGGGTTTACCTTTTAAAAATTCGCCACCTTTCCGTTTCATATACGAATGGGTAAAAGTTTTTCATTTCAACCTCGTGAGCTTCAAAGCATATTGTGGAAAGAAAGCGAGTCTTCACAACTACTCGATCCCCTGCTAAGCGAAGGAACGTTTAGAGTGATCCTAACTTTCCTAGGTTTTTCAACGGCATGGTAGGATTGAAGCTTGCTCAAATAGAATGCCCTTAAAAATTTATTTTCCCTTTTCTCCCTAAGAATGAAGATATTGTGAAGGTCAAGGGAAGGTTGGTACCGAGTAATCAAATTAAGTTGACAGACCTATAATGCAAAATATTACACAGATATCAGCCCTGATACAAACTGATTGCCCCCATCTTCGCACTCTAAAAAGAAAATTACAAGACAGGTGGTGAAAGGAAATTTAGAAATGATTGCCCCCACCTAGTCCAAGAGACGATTAAAGGAAATTAAAAAATGATTGCCCTCCTCTTAGCATTTAAATGCATAAATCTATTCCGAAGTGGTGAAAGGAAATTCAGTTAAAAGGGCCAGATAACTTCACCGGGGTACTGAACAGGCTCGCTGGCAGTGAAGCAATACCTGAGATATCTATAAGGCTGTTATACATGAATATCACTCTACTATGGTAACCAATGCTTTTTAAAACTTGATCCACATCCCCAATTCGGACGGGACTTCCCAATTAAAAACACATAATATTATTCTTTTGATGCAAGCCGATAGCTACAAGATCTGTTGGGTCTCCTAGGACTGTTTCGATTGTCTTGAAGCAGACCTAAATTTAGTAGCAGGAAAGGGAAAGTTATGAAAGGGACTACAACTAAGTTTAAAAAGAGTATCTGATTTGGAAAAATCTTTTCGAGGTAAAGAACGAAGTCTCTTTCCCCTTTCGCTACCCTATTCTCGGGAACCTTTTCGCCTGATTGAGATATTGACTCCATTTACCCAATATTGGCACATGGTCTACTGTTCTTCCTGCCTTACAAGAAAGCGGGATCCCTAGTTGGAGCCTATGTTGGAGCCACCTTTGACTTCTAAGCCCATCACAAATTTCATTTTTTAAAATGCTCGAAATCTAAAGATGGTTTTCATGTTTTCCCTCTGAGGTATCAAGATCTCTGAATCTTTATCACGCGAGCAGCAATGATTGTTATACTTTCTAAAAAAGTCCTACCTTTCATTTAAACTTTTCCTCTTTTGTTCTACCTCGGGATCTCGGAGGTCAGATACTATAAGTCATGTAGTTCACACGTCCCGAGCCGCGAAACAGCGAAATCATTTTAATCTTTCACTCAAGACAGTAACGAGGGTAAATCGCAATTACCTTTTTATTAACCTAAATCAATCATCGTAGTCTCGGGTGTTAGAGATTCGAAATGTTAAAGTAAAATCCCCAATATAACGAGTACCAAAATATTGATTAACGTTGGTAAAACCAAATTAATTAAGCTAAATCAATACATATCCCATGATTTGATGTCTGCATGATTTACGAGGTATACTTGGCCTTTCCATATGCCACTGACGTTCTAAACCACCAAAATTTATGACATTAATGAGGAAATAGGGTAAATCGATAAATATAAGATTGGATTTTTATGGCAAAATTTATTTCTAAATGTGATTTGACAGACTTGTTCTGAAAGGTATCGAGTTTTCAAAAATATATAAGAGCTGAGGTTCATCATAACAAATGCTTTTCATATTACACAGAGTGCATTATCTCTGAGCAACTGACTTCTGTATGTATACACATTTCTATCACAGAAGATCCAAAACACAATATCCAACCATGGCTCCGCGAAAAGCATCAAAGGAAAATGTTGAGGTTTCAGGACAAGGCTTAGACAATGTCTTTGATACTTCACCTCGAAGTGTCAATTCGGTCCCAAATTGGTCGTTTGTTTCGGATGTTCTACAGGCAGAGTTGGTGGACTATTCCGACGACTCCAGCGACAATGAAAAAGATGATATAACCACCAAATACAAAATAGTTGTCCAATCTAGAATGCATAGAGTAGCAGCCAGGCCACGGTTGCTTCCATATTATGACATGGTCCGATGGGCATTGGACCATGTGGACATACCGACCAGAACCATCATGAACGAGAAGAAAATCACCATCGGGACTTTTAGGCCAGAACACCTGCAAACCATGTATAAGCTGCCCACGACGTTCGACCACACATATGGCACTGAATTCTTGGACGAGTTCAAGCAGAAGGAATGCGTACAGTATGATAAAACCATGTCTATTTTAATAAGGGATTGGGTTTCAAGCACCACAAAGTTCAGAGCTGATACCCACGACATATATTCAATCACTTCTTTAGAATTGCAGTACAAATATGTAGCCATGATGACATGCAGGTTATACGGGAAAGAGGACACCTCACATTTTTATCTTTCGTGGGTGCCTCTAATGTTTTGGGTCGCTGAAGGTAGTTCCTTCAACTGGGCAAAAATGTTGTCTGATAGCTTGACCAGTCTGGTCATAGAGTATTGGGCGCAGAAAGAGAATGGAAAGGCATCTCCATTCTTCATGTCTGCATATATTATGGACGCTGTTTGTTCTATGACACCATTTCCATTAATGAGCTGGAGTTGGACTCCGACCGAAGACGAGCCCATACATGTCTATCATTCAAAATTATGGGAAAACAAAGCTGCAAATTTCATGTACGAAATTTTCAACTGGGTGACGGTGCCTCTGCATGTCACTATTTTCGGTCACCCACCACTCAGGATCTCAGACAACATAGTAATGAATCTGAGAAGCATAGTATACTGGTATGTGGAAGAGGATTTTTCATACCTCCGAGTTTTCAGGGCTTCGGTTCCTCCGCATGCATTTCCATTGTTCATCCTCGACAAGTTGGCTTGTTGTGAGGTCGCTAGACAGACGGTAATTGGTGGTGTGAGCAAAGAACTTAAAGGGTACTCGAAGAAGCTATGGTCGTCTTTTCCTGTCCATTTGAATTCTTATTCTTTATTAGATTTCGGGCATGCCAAAGCCAAGGTGGCAACCCTAGAAGACCTAAATTTGGTCTCCATTGAATACAAGAAGCACGATCCGCAAAGGGTCGTGAGCAATCATTTGGCCAGTTGTGCGCTCAAGAGATTTGAACATGAGAATTCACCCTCAGATGACATTTTTTGAGGTGGAAGGTCCTATGCTGAGATTTTGGCTCGGATACAAACCTTGGCACCCGAGGAAAGAGCCGATGTTTTGAAGTTCCAGGAACATCGACGTAGTTGTCTCCTCGCAGTGTTGCAATGTGAGGGTCCAAGTACGTCAGAAGCGAAATAGAAAGAGGCCGAAGGCTCTAAGGATGCGACTCATGATCAAGGAAAACACCAGGATGAAGGGGAACAAACTAAGAGTTCGGAAATAGAGATAAAGACTCCTGACCTGCCAAAGAAACAGAGTCCAGTTGCTACTATGGGAAAATCAGCGAAGCAGGTCAGAGAACCTATCACATCAGTTACCCCCTTGCAGTATACGTAGGGAAATATCGATGCAGGATGGATATTCAATGAAGAGTTGAGGCCCATAAGGGTAGAAGAACTCCCTGTGAACGAGTTTTTCTTCGATAAGAAGAGGAAGGCAATAGTAAAAAGGGAATTCTATCAGGAAGGAGAGTCAATGACCAAGAAATATAAAATTATAATTGATGGGAAGGACAAGAAGAATGAGCAATTTTCTACTGAAATAGCAGGGACACTAGGAGCATATGCCTCAGCGAATCAGTTTTCATTCGGGCTCTTAAAAAACTAACTTAAAAGAAAAAATCGCCTCATTCGGACCCTTGAAGCCAGACTAACCATAGCAACAAAGACTGGTAAGGACCAGGCGAGCGTAGGAATAGAACAGGCCAGGTTGGCCAATAAAAATGATATAGAGTTGCTCAAAACTAAGCTCGAGCAAGAACAACTGGTGGTCCGAGAAGGTCAGATGCAAGAAATCCAACAAAGACATTTGATCCAACAATTGTAGGCTAGGGTGGGAATCGCCAAGAGCAAAGAAATAGATATTGGGATGTTTCAGTCCCAGGCGATGGAGATTCGGGGTAGAGTCTTTGCTGCACAATGAAGTTTGCTCGCCAAGGTAGAAGCAATCCGGAACAACTGTTTTCTAGTCAAACAGGTTTCAGAGAACTTATCCGCTAGAGAAATGGAAGCCGAAGCAGCTCGGGTGGCCTTCCAAGAGGCTGTCATAGCCACAAACAATAGGGTTTCGGAAAGTACTCCCAGGTTCACCATTTCAGAGCAAACCAGAGGAAACATTCTATTAAAGGCATGGGATCATAACATCGCCGAAGGCAAGCAACAAGCCAAAAAGATAACCAATTCCTTAGAAGAGGCCTTTAATTCTATAGATGACTATCTGTTAGGCATTGGCAGCGAAGGTAATGCTGAGACGTTGATGAAAATTAATGTGGCAAAAATCTCGCTTGATCTTAAGGAAAAAGAGGAGAGATATTCGGTCGATATTTCTTAGATGGTTATGGTGGATATAGTCCAAATAGACAAATGCATGATTAGACCCAGCACGCGGTTATGCACCATCGACATCATAGATGGACAGATGGAAGACAGGCTGCAGCAGTTAGCCCGAGAATGTTACTTCTTTGAAGCCAGCTGTCAAGCAGAACCGTCGCGGCTAATATCTCAGCTGGTTGAAAGATGTGTCGCCTGTACCGAGCCCGTGCGAGGACAAACGCTAGGAACCAAGTGAAGACATAGAAGAATAAATGGAGCGATTGCTCTCCTCCTCGTCCTAATCGAAATTTTGTGACTATTGAGAGTCTATCTTCTTTGTAAAATTGTATAAATATACCACAAAAATAAATAGAGGAGGCTGGACCTTTTTGTGTCGATTATAATAGAGTTTTTTACATTTGAGAGTTAATACAAGAAAATCTAAAGATTCTCAATTCTATTACGACTGTGTTACAAGTTTGTTTCCTTGTATCTCATATTTTGTTTCATTTCTCAGATTTAAAAAACAAAATAAGTATAGACTTTAGGACAACAATAACAAAAGAATAACTACAAGAGGTGATGGAGGGTTTAAAAGGGGAGATCATGGAAGTATTAAAAAAATTCGTAACAGAGAAGACACTTGAAAGTGAAAATGCATCCCATGAAATTCATGATGAGGACACAAGGAAGGTGAATCAAGAATGGATAAACTCCAACTTTGGTTTGAATACCAACCATGTTCCTAAGATCGATATGAGGAATTTTTATGGCAAGGACCCAATCACATGGATACTTTAGATGGAACAATTCTTTGATCTCCATAATGTGCCACATACACAAAATGTACAAATTGCTTCTTTATATTTATAACCTAATCAATTTGTATGGTATCGATGGCTTTGTTCTCACAAATCACTTGTCACTTGGATAATTTTCATGAAAGAAATGATAGCACACTATGAGGATACAAGGAGCAATGCCTTCTTTAGCCAATTGATAAATCTCAAGCAAAAGGGTTTAGTTACTGAGCACATTGAGAACTTCCAAAGATTGAATATAAAGGTAACTGATATTCCAGATGATCACTTGATTGATGTATTCATAGGAACTTTAAAGGATAACATTCAACATGAGTTTCACCTTTGGGAACCCAAATCATTGGAGAATGCATTTAAGGTGGCAAGAAATGTTGAAAGTAAAAATATGTCTATGGCTACTAGAAGGACC
>ML809574.1:0-51305 GCA_009831015.1 Picea engelmannii | reverse complement strand
AAAGAAGTTTTGAAGTAGGGGATTGGGTGTTTTTAAGACTATAACCATACAAACAGATGTCCCTCAAGAAATCCAAGAAGGATAATAAATTATCACCAAAGTACTATGGCCCTTATAAGGTGTTGCAAAAGATTGGTACTATGACATACAAATTGGAGTTGCCTGCATCTTCACGAGTACACCCATCTTTCCATGTTTCATGCTTAAAAAAGGTTTTAAGTGAGAAGATCCCATTTCAAACTATTTTTCCAGAACTTGACGAGGACATAAAAATCATATTGGAGCCTGAAGCCATCACTGACACAAGAATTCACTAGCTGAGGAATAGATCCATTTCAGAGTATCTCATTAAATGGAGAAAACTACCAGCTGAAGATTCCACTTGGGAAGATGAGTCTTTTATACAGAATCATCCAGAGTTACTCAAGCATTGCGGAAAACACTTGTATCAAGGGGAGGGGCATTTTAAGCCCTAATATTGGCTCATTACCCCTTAATTGGGGCATATTATATTAGTAATGTTATTTTATTTATGTCGGCTTTAGGCCATTAGTTGTAATTATACCTCTTAGTCTCCTATATATACCAAGGAGACATTTTCATTTTGAATCATCTTTTACTTGAGCATTTAAGTGGGGTAAAAGGAGGTTTCCCCCTCAAAGAGGCTTATTATCTGAAATTATCTCTTTTTCAAGGCGTTGAGTATTTTTTTTGAGGTTTTTCTATGCTATATTGATATTTGGTTCTTAATACACTTGTATTTCCTCCGTGTATGAATCCCCTACCATGGGTTTATGCATGTAACGACTTATCTCTGTAGATTAAAGACATCGGAATACGTCTCTACCCTAAAACAATTTAATCCACAATTTTCTGTCGAGGAAAGTACTCTGATACCACTTGTAATATTCCAGATATAAAAAGTATGCAAAACATAAATAAAATGCTAGAAATGGTAGATGAACAAAAATATAACCAAAACAACACCACAATAATACCAAAATGATACCATAATAACACTAGAAAAATCACTTTGATTACTGAGAGAAATGTTGACTTGCCTCTTTGTGGGGGCAACCTCCAGCAGAGAAAATCTCTATTACAATAATATCCAAGAAAAAATTTCTCATAGCCTCAACTCCTATTTATACTAAATATGTCTATCAAAAGAAGCATCTAGAGGAAGATCCTTATAGAAACGAAAGGTTCTATTAGGTCTTCTAACATTCGACTTATTCTTCCTTATTTCTAGGCCTTATTAATATTGACCTTTATTACATCAGAATATGTTATTCTACCTATGCGAGGGGTTAGATCACTAACACATATGAAAGTAACAATAACTCATAATCGACACTAAATCATAATACACCATAACCGGATCACTTTCACGCAAGTGTCCTCAAAGAATAAGTCAATATATGTGTGATCAGTAGAATAAGATGTTACATATACCCCCTCTTGTTTTTAACTTTGTCCCAAAGTTTGTACAGTTTATAAATTCAAGTAAATACATGTATTTCGCATAGATCTACATATATAATCTATCAAACAAATAAGGAAACTATTGATGCATCTCATATGCGTCCTCCCATGTGGTTGAGTGTGGACTATAATTGTCCCACTGGACCTTGACCTGATCGACTATTAGACGCCCCAACTATCGAGTGTGATGATACAAAATACGAATTGGCTCTGCCATGAGAGAACCCTCATCCAACACTTACAAAGAACAAATGTCAATAACATGTGACAAATCAAAAACATAATGTCGCAAAACCGATACATGAAATACATCATTCACACGCTTCAAAGAATCATGCAATGCTAGTCGATAAGCCATAGGTTGTTTCTTTCCCATAACTTCTAAAGGTCCTACAAACCTAGGGAGAGGTTAGCACCCTTTCCAAACTTGATTGAACTCTTATGCGATTTTACCTGGAAGAAAACTATGTTGCCAATCTCATAACTGTGGTCAATGCAATGCACATCGACATAAAGTTTTTGTTGATCTTGCGCTTCTTTAATCCTCTATATTATCGATTTCATATGTTATTCCATTTCTTGTATTACTTTTGGTCCTACCAGAATCCTATCCTCTAGTCTGTCCCAACTTAGGGGCATCTGACATGGTCGTCCATAAAGAAACTCAAATGATGCCATATGTATTATGCTTTGATAACTATTGTTGTATGAAAACTCTACTAATGGAAATAAGTCCTCCCAATGCTTATGTTGATCCATCACGTACATATGAAGCATATCCTCTAAGATCTGGTTCATTCTTTCTGTTTTTCCATCTGTTTCAGGGTGATATGTTGTACTAAAATTCAGTTGTGTTCCCAAAGCCTCTTGGAAACTTGTCCAAAACCGTCCTTTAAACATCGATCCACGATCATATATGGTATTTCTTGGTACCCCATGTAACCTCACAATATCGCTAACAAAAAGTCTAGCTATTTATGGCGCCTGATATGATGTACACACTGGAATAAAGTGTGCACTCTTCATCAGAGTGTCAATCCAACAATGAAATCCATCGAACTGACTTCCCATTTTGATTCAAGAATTGCGTGTGGTTGTAATAATCCTTCTGTATGTCTATGCTCAACCTTCACTTACTGCCATTCAATACTTCACTTACTGCCATTCAATACATCTCTCCACGTAACTAACTATGTCCTCTTTCATTCCTTTCCAGAAGAATAAAGGCTTAAGGTATTCCTTCATTTTTGTGACTCCCAGATGAGCCATGTACACTACTCAATGAGATTCACTAAAAATCAAACTTCCTAATTCATCGTTAGGAGGTACATAAATTCTTCTTTTATACCTCAACAATTCGTCGTTGTCAAATGAATATCCTTCATATTTTGGTACCATCATGGTATTTTGTCCAATACTATCCTTAACTTCCATGTACCAGTCATCGTCAATCATTAGAGTTATAATATTTTCTCAAAGATTCATCTTAAGAGGTATTGCCGAGAATATGCATGGTAATCAAATCAAATCAGTTTATACTTTGTTCACCATTCCTTTAATGTAAGTAATTTCAAAATCATATTCGCTAAGTAGTTCTGGCCAACGCCTTTCTCGCATGTTCAGGTCACTCTGAGTAAAAATATGTTACAACCCACAATGATCTATATTTAATTCAAATTTTCGTCCAATCAGATAATGTCTCCATACTCTCAAGGCATATACAATCACTAATAACTCCAAGTCATGTGTTGCGTAGTTCTCTTCATGCCTTCTTAATTTCCTTGAAATGTAAGTGATGACTTGACTGTCTTGCATCAAAACTCTACCTATTCCTTCCTTGGATGCATCTGTGCATACCAAGAATTATTTTTCCATGTCGGGAACCTTTAGTATCAACGTTTTCATTAACAAATCCTTAATATTTTGAAATTCTTCCATGCATTTCTCTGTCCATACAAATTTCTTGATTTTCTTCTACAATTTTGTAATTGGATTTTCCATCTTCAAAAATCATTCAACGAAGTGTCGATAATAATGTGCTAACCCCATAAATCTATGTACTTTCTGTACGTTCATTGGTGTGGGTCATTCCATAATAGCCTCTAATTTGATGGATCCACATCGATACCTTCTCCAAATATGATATGTCCCAAGTAATGAATATTTGATTGGTAAAAACAACATTTCGATAGATTCCCGTACAATTTGTCTTCTCTTAGACACTATAGAACCAATCTCAAGTGTTCGTCATTATCTTCTTCCATCCAAGAATAAATCAGTATGTCATCAATGAATACTTGAAAAAACTTTTCCATGTATTCGCGGAACACCCCATTCATCAAACTCATGAATACCCTTGGGGATTTTGTCAAGACCAACACAAAGAGAATTTCTCTAGTCACTGCCTCTTTGACCACAGTCTGCACTACAAGCAGTTGGTCATTCTCTTTCTATATTTTCTCCTTGTCCTCTTCGAACTTCACCCGAAGTTCATCCTTCTTTTGTTGCGTAGCCCAAATTTTCTCTAAGGCCTCCTCCTTTTCTTGCCTCAAGGCCTCTATGGCCTGCTCCTTTTCTTCCTAGACTCAATGAAGTCGAGTCTATGTTACCTCTGCTAATTTTTGTAATTGGGTGGGCTCATCCACCAATTCTATGCTTTCTACTGAGGATGGTGCAGTAGACATTGTGTGGTTCGACTAGATAACTTGTTGGATGTCTTTCAGTTCTTTCTGAATCCTGTTGTACAGTGTTTCTTGCTTCGCTTCATGTCTCTGCAGGATATCCTCTAAGGCATCTTATACAACTGTGATGATGAGCAGGATATCATCCACTGTGAGAACATTCTGCAACTGAGGCTTAGTGGCTCAATATTTTTTCCATGTTGAGGGTTTCTGCAGAGAACCCTTCCTTTTCTTTGACGTCTTGGCCTCTATAAGGGGATCCTTTGGCGGTGTTACTTCACCCTTATCTTGCTTGTCTTCTTCCCCTTCCTCCTCTTGGTTTAATTCGTCATCTCCTCCTACTATAGGTGAATCAAACGCAATTTCCTTCGATGTGTTGTTCTTTTCCTCACTGTCTATGTCCTACACTTCCTCCTTTTTCTTCTTTGTCTTTGTGCTGCTTGGTTTGTCATACTCAGCCCGGATGACCAAACGGCTTCCGATGATGTCAGGGTCGAAGAGCTCGGTTTGCTCAACTGGTACAAGGAATTCAATTGGCCATTCCTTGGTTATCTCCCCCATATCTTCATCAATCAATTTGTAGTAGTACTACAACTCCTCCTTGCTTTTGTCCCTTCCCGCAGTGATGTAAATGAAGTGTCGATCTGCGCAAAACTTCGCTAGCATCCTGTATGTATGCGAGGTGTTCATGGTCATTCAAGGGAATGATTTAATGGCACGCTTGAGTTGTAGGTAGTAAGTGTGGAACACTGCATTTGATTTCCATTTCTTCACCATGTCGCTCGTATACCACAAGGTGGTGACCCTCGTAGTCAATGGCTCTGATGGCTCAACTTTCGTGAATGTCACTCCCTCCAGCATCTCCCAAGTGACAAATGAAATGAGAATCAATAACTAGCTGAAGTGAAATTCATAGCCTTGGTCCTGCGCTTCATGACATTCCTTCTCCAATTCATTGACGAGGTAGATCGCTCAGTTCATCTACATTCCTTCGATGCACTTCCCTGCAAGGTCGACTACAAATCCTATTACTTCTGTGGGGTGGTTCTTTCTAACGAGCTTGTCTGCTATCAGCTGAAAATCTAAGTGCACTGCGCCATCTTGGATGGAGGCTACCTTGTAGCCTCGCTTCCCCTTCTCCACATCGCCATATGCCTCCTTGATGCACTGGGCCAAGGAGCGATCTATTGTCTTTCCTGGGTAGAACTAGTGAGGTTCTAGTCCTTGCATTCTCAATATGTTGATCAGGTGGATTAGCTTCAGGTCCATAGTGATGCGTCTATCCAACCAAAGGTAACCTCCATGGTAGCATGACAAGAGGATTTTAACACACATGTTAACTTCTTGATGTATGCCAAAGTGGGGGATCTTCATGACGTTCAAGATCATCGATCTCGCAATCTCCTTGATCCATGGTTGGAGACCTATCTTGGGCTTCTTCCCAGTTGTCTTCGTCAGGTAGCGATGCGGTGTGAGCATCACATAATTCTTCCTGTCGCCGAGGTTGAAATCACTAATCTTGAGAGCTGGGATCAGTCCCAACTATGGTTCGACTGTGCGTATCCCCTTCGGTAGGTACGCAGTGATGAGTGTGTACTTGAAATCCCATGGGACACTGTCACGACTAACCACACTAGCCAAAGGCGAGATGTAGTCCGGCAAGACCGACGGGATCTGCTTTGCGTTCGCCAGATTGTCGCAGTGCTTGCTTCTTTTCTCCGTCGTGGTTCAGGATGGTACAGATCGATGTCCATTCGAGGGGGATGCTTGCAATCCGCCCGTTGACAATGCCTCTACTCCTGCAGACATGACTTTCTCATTCATAAGGTCGATCAAGATCTCTTCTACAAATTTCTCTACTACTCTAAGTTTCCCTGAAATGTACACTCATAATCAAAGAACTCGGGTAGGCAAACATACAAGCCAACTATACGGATGACAAGGTCTAGAAAGCACAACATGATACAATGAGTTCTTAGTTAGCTCAGATATCTCGATTTGTGAAAAGTGGTCCTGGTGCAGAATTAGACGAGTTAAATAAGCGACGTCGTAACGGATTCCTCCAACGGGAAGGAGTGCCTCAATCAATACGATTCCATCCGTTATGGCATGGTATCAATGGTCCAATGGTGATATTTTTGGCAATAACTGCGTTTCTAGACATTCTGGAGTGTCATTCTAATGGTCGGGATGCCTCCAACGGTCATATAGCTTCGTCATGGTGAAGTGCCATTCTGCGTTGTTCTGCTCTTCCGACAATGTTCATTTTCTGCAAGCTTGTCTTATGCGAAATATTCTTTGGAACTTCCTACAGTTTTTATAACTTTGATTTCTTCTTACTGAGATTTATGGCCTTCTTTCCTATGATCTAAGTCTCTGGATTCGTTTTTCCATTTTCATTATTAGTTTCTATTAGTGTATTAACTTTGCACATCTGAGGTTTTTTCAAAGGGTTTGAATGTAATACCTCTTCTCTTACTATTTTTGCGGTAGGTGCTCTTCTCTCCTGCATGGATAGGTTTTTCAAGTCTTCCTACATTCTTTCAACTTCGGAAGCTAAGTCTTGGACCCTCAATTGCTTTGACTTATTCTCTTGTTCTTCTATTAACCACGTTATTTTCCTAGCCATGAAGTCCCTTAATTATTTCTTTATCTATTCTGTAGTTGCCTCCTCTTCTTTTCTTTGTATCTGATCTTTCTCAATCCAAGTCTTTCCTAACAAAAGTGCAAAAGGAGCATTGTTCTCAACAAACTTTATTACTTCAAATTTTTCTTCGGTCGATGCTGCATGGGAAATCATAGGTACATTAATAACTCTTCCAGATAGGGTTATCATGTTTCCTTTAAACAATCCTATCCTTCCGAATGAAGGAATCATAGTAGGCTTTCCCAAAATTTTCCAAGTACTCTCTGACATAAGATTCACATGTGTTTCCTCATCTAATACACAATCTATGTCGAAGTCTCCTATTCTTGTTTCTATTCACTTATTTTGTTTTAAGATCTCTGGTAGACTGATGTCTCTGTGATCATTCAATGTTTCTTTCAACTGTAATAACATAGATTCTGATTCTTTCAAGTATTTTAACATATCCTTAGTTTCTTGACCTTCTTCATAGTTTTCTTATCTCATGTTCATCTTTTCAACTTTAGCAATCATTCTAGGGAAATCCAAAACCTCATGATCAATAGATTTACAACAAAGACAAGTAGGACCTACACCAGGTCATTCCTTAGCAAGATGTCTCGGTCTTCTGCAACTATAACATAGTGGAAATCCTCTCTTTCTTTTAAATGATCCCCAACCTTTTATGTACCGCACACTAGGATCACAATGATGGACCTGCAATATGCAAGTATTCTTTTTAGGGTCCTTCATCCACTTGTTAGTCCAAAAATTATTTCTATGCATAGGAATAACATATCTTTCACTAACTCTATCAAATTTATTCAGATGAAATTTCCTTTCTTCTAGCTATGCCCTAGTTTTCAGACTAGGAAAAAATCTGTCAATCATACCTAGATCCATACTTTCAAAGAAAAAATTTCCACTTATCTTACCTTTACCAGAGCGCAAAGATTTAAGATCTTACCTATTTTATTCATATCAGACTTCTCTTTTCAGCACAGATCTTCGCAGTCAAGTAGAATATTGCACACTACAACAACATATCTACGCACATAGTTTTTTCTTTTCTTAAGTTCCCAGCAATCACAGTTTCAGGTCCCAAAAATAGAACCATTTGTTGGAACAGGGGTAGACCCAGGATTCAATGCTTCAAAAACACACCAACAAAACCCTAACTACCGACCCTTTCGGCAACACCTGTGAAGTAGATGAAGTCTCACCCAAGGTAGAGGCAGGGGGGGTTGTAGGACTCAAGTGTCTGCAACCTAGCTGAGACACAGATCTGTGATTACAACACTTAACAGAGCACTTAGCCAACAATATGCATTAAGTTATGATTCCTATTCACATTGAATATCAACCCTAATTACAGATCGACACAGTATTAATCAAGATTAAGCACATCTAAGCATTTAGCACATAACATTAGAGTAGATCTAGAATTTATTCATACATCAAGAACTAAGCATAAATGGATCTACTTATCACACACTAAGAAAATATAACCATAAACATCATGAACACATTGCACAAAGCACAATAACACAAGATATACATGGTTCACCCCAATGTGGGGCTACGTCGACCAACTCTTCTTCTTCTTTATTAGCTTCTTCCAATATTCTTACATGCACCAATCCACAGATCCAACTCCTCAAAGGACAGGATATCTGCACGCACCTCGCTAGATCCTCCTTCCCTAAATCATATCAAAGCACAAAGCCTTACATAGTCTGTCTACACCTAGCACTTACAAAAACACTTACACTTAGCTTTGCAAGCCTCAACACGTTCGTGCACAAAGCCAACTAGCCATGCACTGAGTCGATCAAATGACTAGTCACTACTTCTTACATCACCTAGCTACTTATTTATACATTAAAAAAGGGGCTTAATCATGGGTAAACCCATGGGACGACATCCCATACCCGTTACATAAACCCTAAAAGCGCAAAAATCGCACAAAATGGGCAAGATCCTGTGATATCCGCTTCACCTGGGCACTCCGTCTTTGACTAGCCTGTGGAAGTCCCAAAAATGGTCAAACATGACCAACATTTCCTCCAACCCTGGTCAAGGGCCAACAATAACTTATACCCTTTGCGCATAATTTTATGTAATTGTAGGGAAGAAATAAACCTCAATGACACTCCCTGGTTTCTTCCTACAATCACTTTGCTCTATTCCAAATAATTTTTCAAACTTAACCATTTCATCTTACAATTAATTATCGGGCCATGTGATTCCAACCAGTCCATTCTTATCACTATGATCCAGAATCGGATCCAGGAGGCTTCCCAGGTCCAGAAAAGGCTCAAAAATCAAAGTTCTCAGAATCAGACGAAACAAATTCCATTGAGACCGTCTCGTCGCACTGATTTTGGCCATATATTTACTTTATCAAACAAACATTCTATGTGAAATTTATCGCACACTGATCATTTCCCCAAACAGCTAAAAAGTCAATAGGCCAATTGGAAAAAGTCAATGATGATGTCAGCATGACATCCTACTGACATCAACAAAGTAACATGTGGCAGCACAACTACAGGGTGACTAGGTAATGACAGGGACGAATCCCACTTCACCAAGTAGCACATGGTGGACTAGTACATCGTTGACAAGTGGCATCGTTGAGTACCAATGAAAGGGTGCCACGTGGCACCCCATCACTAGTTGAAGGGAAAAATTATTTGGAGCTCATGGGGTTCGACCCTGTGACCTATTGGACGAACAAGTTCTTTGGTAAAGGTCCATTGGCCAATTCACCATGTTATGTCTTGATATACCATACCCAATTTGTAATAGTTAAAGTCTTTTGTTTGAGTACGACCCCAGAGTAAAGGCACGGGCACGGACTTACTATACCACCATAACCATAAGATTTGGGCGCTAATCTACTCCACCATTGGTGAAATGGTATAGGTGTGGATCCTATGCACCAGCCTCCCTATACTCAAGGGATATAACCATAAAATAAAGGTATGAGGGTGTGGTTCTATGGTAATGCGCCATATGACCCAGCTTTTCAGGCTAGAGGCTAGCGCACAACCCTTTAGGTTGGGGCTTGGCCATATGTAATATCCATGTGACCGAGAAATGGGGGCATGCACTGGGTATAAGGGGATTATCCCTATATTTAATAAAATGTGGGTTTTTCACTATATGTTATGGAATTTATTTTGATTTTTGGCCTGTTAATAGAGGATTTTGCCCATTATTGGGGGGTATTGGGCTCTTTTTGAGGCCAGATTTCGAGAGGAAGTTGGGGGATGATAACCAACTTTAGGTATATATAAAATAGGCCTTATTGAGGCCATGAGGAGTTTCATAGTATATTTATGCTGAAGGAAAGCCAAGCCAAATCCATTTTTATGCAGGGAAGTTGTTGAGGAGCGCATCTTTGCGGGCCGTTTCTGGGAGCTCTGGCCATCCATTTTGAGTGTCGTTTCTTCTGTTGGGTTCTTGAGATATGGGAGAACAATACCATATAATTATTTTATCCTTTTGGCACTACTGCAATGTACTTATTGAGCTTTGAAAAAAAAAAATAAGCCTCACCCACTAAGACAAAGGCTCAGAGACGTAGGCGAGATTGTCGAACTTCGTTATCACTTCTCTTGTTATGGTTTGTTGTTCTTATTGATTCATTTTAGTTCTGTATAAGTGTTTATGGATGTGATATATTATCATATCTTCTTCCTATTTCATTAAGATTCCTAAATGGTTAATAAACGCATGCATAATAACCCAATCACAGTCATTTAAAAGATCATTTTTGGATCAAGTGGTATCAGAGCTAGTTGACATTTGGATTTGAGTTTTGCATGTTAACCAAGGAAAATTGATCCATATTTTATGAGAAGAATGAAATGAATACATATTATTAACAGTTTCTTAACTCAAAATAACAAATATACAGTAAAACTGGTTTTCTATTCAATAAGGAAATAAGTTGAAACTGTGAAATGCAGCAGAAACAATCTTGCTGAAATGGTGGTGTCTTATCTCTGAGAAGAGATGTGATGATTGTGCTCATTCAGAAGAAGATCATTAAAATGAGGCTCTGAAGGCCTTTTTACAATAAATAGGAATTCCAAAAACCCTATACATCCAAAAACCTAACCCTAGGAGATGAAGCGCCAAAAAGTCACGTGGGCCTTGTTTGGGTAAGTTAGTACATCAACTTCTCGAGGTCGTAACGTTTGCATACGATCTCTGTTTTAGGCGTATGATAGCCCGTTGGAAAGGTATCATCGAGGAGATTAATTTTAGGGGATCAATCATTCCTTTTGATATCATTGAGAAGCTATATCCATAAAAACCTTCATTTAGGCCCTCAAAATGGCCCCAGAAGTTAAAACTGCTAAAATAGTAAATTACAAAAATTTCCAAAAAACTATTTTGAGCCAGTTGGAAAAGGTGGCAGGCCACTGATATCCACCTGGACGAATCCATCCTCTTTAGGAATCAATGGTCTCCATTTCATTGAGGTCCCGCATCAAATGAGGAAATTTCTGTTGAATCTGGCCCCGGGTGAGCCAATTGCCTTGGTGCAGGAGCTGCCCTGCTTTGACGACTCGATAAAGCTGGATCCTTTGCTATCGAGTGCCCTTGATATATGTGTCCATAATATGATCATTGGATGCCTATTGTATGCAGTCAAGGTTGAGCCATGTTGGTGTCAGTTGTTCTGCTACTTCTGAGGTGTCCAATAATGGTGGGAAATAAGGGCGAAGGAGATCCACGTTGAACACTGGGCACAGGCCAAGGAAAGGAGGAATGTTGAGCTGAAAAGAATTATCCCCTATCAACTTGGTGATGATGTATGTCCCATAATGAAGTGGGCAAAGCTTCCGAAGGGGTCCTGTAAGGTGTGCTTTCTGCAAGTGCAACCAAACTTTGTTGCCCACCTGAAACTTATGTGGCACCCGATGTTGATCATGACGTTGTTTGTACTTGTCATTGGACTTTTGTAGGATATCCTGAACCTGTTGGAAGATGTGATGGATCTGCTCAATGAACTGAGTGGCTTTGCTAGCTTCAGTTGGAGCAAGATATGAGTCATTTGAGGTGACCTCAAGGGGAAGTGCAACATCTATGGGACCCAATGTTTGGAATCCCAACCCCACCTAAAAGGGGTTGTGGCCAATTGAGCTATGCAGGGCTTGATTTTAGCTATTCTAGACATAGGGAAGGCTCTCATCCCATGTGCGAGGGTAATTTGAATTATACACGTGAAGGATATGCATAATCATTCAATTTACGACCTCGGTTTGGCCATCTGTCTGGGGGTGGAAGGTCGTGGATTTGGTGAGCTTTGTGTCTAGAAGTGACTAGAGGATCAACCAGAATGTGTTGAGAAATAGACTGTCTCGATCTAAGACAATGGTTTGTGGGATTCCAACATGTACCCAGACTCGCTCAAAGAAGAGCTTGGTAATGGCCTCTATTGTGATGTTCTTCTTTCAGGCAACCAAAATCGCCATCTTATAAAAGTGATCAACAACCACAAAAACACAGTCATTTCCATGCTTGGTGGATGGGAGGGATGACATGTAGTCCATTGAGATGGATCCCCATGGAATGTCAGGAGTAGGAAGAGGGGTGTACATGCCCTTTTTCTTTGTGGTTGGTTTGGCAATAATGCACGTAGTGCAGGACCTGATATACTTGTTGACCTCTTGTCGAAGTTTCGGCCAGTAGAAATGTTTCTGTAGTATTTTCATTGTCTTTTCGATGCCAAAGTGTCTTGACATCTGACTGTAGTGGGCTTCCCAAATCAGCTTCACTCACTCGCTTGATGGAACATAGATGTGGCCCAGATGACACAACAACCGATCATGAATATGGAAATTATCAACAACTGTGTTTGACCCCAACATTTGGTAGGTGGTGGTGAAGTCTGTGTCTGTCTCATAGAGTTGGGGCCATCCAGAGGTCTCATGGCCGCAAGATTCTAGCACCGTGGTGAGTGTCATGATTGGCAGTCTGCTGAGGAAATCAATGACGTGATTGGTGCTTCATGTTTTATACTTGATGTTGAGGTGGAATTGTTGCAAGTATGTGGACCACTTTTGATGGAATTCATTCTTCAATTTTCCTTGTGTCTACATGAACTGTAGTGGCTTATGATTAGTGTGGATGACTGTCTCCTTCCCAAGAATGTAATGTCTCCACTGGTGGTAGGCTTGCACAATGGAGTATATTTTTTTTTCCTGTGTAGGCTACTTACAAACAACATATGATAGTGTCTCACTATGATAGGCCACGGGGTGACTGTGCTAAGTGAGAAGGGTGCCCACAACATAGTTTGAAGCATTTGTCTCGATTTCAAAGGGCTATTGCAGGTCTGGTAATGAAAGTATTGGGGCTGAGCACAAGCACTACTTCAAATCATTGAATGTTTTTTGTTGGGACCGACCCCATGCAAATTTCACCTTACCACCACCCCTAGTTATTTGGCTGAGGGCCCATGCAATATGGGAGAATCCCAACACGAACCTGTGGTAGAAATTGGCAAGGCCCAAGAAGCTATGAATCTCAGTGAGTGTGGTTGGGGCTGGCCAGTCACAGATGACTCAGATATTGGCTGGATCCACATGTACACCATGTTGATCAATGATGTATCCCAGGTAATGGACCATGTCCATGTCGAAGGAGAATTTTTATAAGTTGGTGTATATCTTGTGCTACCGCATGGTGTGCGAAACCTATTGAATATGTTGCAAGTGTTTGGCCTAAGTCTTGCTTTAAATGAGAATGTCATTCTGATACACCACTACAAAAGTATCGGTCAATGGTCACAGGATATTGTCCATCATCCTCATGAAAATGGCTGGATAATTTTTCAAACCAAAGGGCATGACCAACCATTCAAAAAGGCCTTCCTTTGACTTGAAGGCGGTCTTCCATACATATGTATGTTCTATCGGGACCTGGTGGTAGTCAAAATTTAGATCAATCTTACTAAAGTATTTAGCCCCCGTGAATTGATCAAGGAGGTCATCGATTCAAGGAATTGGGTACCGGTTTTTGAATGTGATTGTATTAAGAGAACAGTAATCAATGCAGAGTCACCAAGTTCCATCTTTCTTTTGTACCAGCACGATTGGGCTCCCGCAAGGTGATGAACTAGGACAGATGTTCCCCTTGTGGAGTAGTTATTGGATCTATCGCTTGATCTCCTCATTCTCTAACAAAGAGAGACGATCGATGGGGTGCTCGACCTGGCAGTGCAGAGGTACCCTGGTAGGCGAGGATAAGATATCCGAGTATTCTTCCATGACCTTGTCTACTTGCTTCTATTGTGTGGATAGATCGGCCAAAGAGACCCTAGATGTGGTTGTGATCTTTATCTTATTCTGAGAGAAAATCACGAAGAATACAAACTTCCTCGTCTGAGAGATGGTCTTCCTACATTGCTTAGCATAGATCAAGGAAATAGCACTAGGTGGGACTTCCTCGGGTATCCTGTACAATTTCCTATTCAAAGTAATAATAACACTACGAGGCCTAAACTCATATATAGCATGACATTTCCATAAATAAGGTTGGCCCAAAATAACATCACAAACTTTGAGAGGAGCAACATCACGCAATACCTCGTCTTTGAAGGGCTTGATGTCATACAACAGTCGACACTGTTGGCTAACACAGAGATCACTTCCTTGGCAAAGCCATCCAATGGTGTAGGGTTGTGGTTGTAGTGTTGTTGGTAGGGCCATCCTCTTAACGACCTCTACTAATATGAATTTCTTCTAGCTACCACTATCAATGATGAAGTACATCGAGGTGCCTTTTACCCACATCTATGAATGGAAGAGGTGCTCTCCTTCTTCTGGCTCATCTGGTTCACCAGGTTGGAGCTTGGTGGTAGGTACGGTGGCACTAGGTTCCATGTCAATGATCCATATTCCCCTTTTTGGTTCTAGCTCAGAGTCAGAACCCACATCTGATTCAGAGGCTTTCACTTCGACCACCAGTGACTGCTTTGAGCGGAATTCAACAGTGTTATGCCAAGGGCTCTTATGGAAGTCACACCACTTCCCGATATCTTTCTTTGTCTTTTCGGTGTCCTTCTTTAGTTTCGGTTTGGACTGGTTGTCCTGATACTATCCTTTGTTTTGTGGGTTGGGGCCACCCTTTCCTGGATTTTTTTGTGAGGGGTTCCCAGGTCCAAATTTCCACGTCTTTTGTTTGAGCTTATACTCGATTTTGACGACATATCAGTAGGTCGCACCCAAGGATAAGACATCCATAAATTCCATTTTATTATGGATGTATCTATGCAGAGCACCGTGATACTTGAGCACCAGATGTCGCTCTGAATATTTGATACCCAACTTGGTGCACAAGGTATGGAAGATATTTGTGAAATCTGGCACTGCTTGGTCTCTTTCTTGCCGCAGTGTAGTCCATTTGGTATACAAGTCATCATAACTTCCAACAGGGTAGTATTTTTCCTTAATAACATCCCTAAAGGATTCCCAAGTGGTCGTGACTGTAAATAATGATGGTTCCTTTGTTTCCTTTTTCTCACAGAAGGTTTCTCACCAATATCTGACATGGGGAACGGATTTTAGGAGCGCAAAAGTAATATTTTCTCTATTTGAAAAGTTATGGAAAGAAAAATACCCTTCTAGTAGATTCAACCACTTGTCTACAACATTTGCGTCTATCTAAACTTCAAATATAGGAATATTGAATCTTATTTGTACCTTGAAGGGGGCGACGCCTCCACTAGAAGAAGATGTGTTGCTTGTTGGCAGTTGCTGAAGGATTTGCATGAAACTATCCATTATTTCATTCCTTTGTTGCCTGAGGGCTTCCTCAATCAACAATTTGAAAGGATCTCATGTCCGGTCATATTTATTTTCTCCTACCATGAGAGGTCGCTTGGGCGTGGAAGATCTTTTTTCCTCAAGAGAAACAAGCTCGAGACCCAACTCTTTGTACTCCGACCTCGTTGGGGACATGCATTAAGACGACAAAGAGCAGACCACTCTGATACCACTGATCCGGATTTTATGAGCATAATGAAATGAATACATATTATTAACAGGTGCTTAACACAAAATAACAGAGATACGGTAAAAATGGTTTTCTATTCAATAAGGAAATAAGATGAAACTGTAAAATGCAGTGGAAACAAGCTTACTAGAATGGTGGCGGCTTATCTCTGAGAAGAGATGTGATGGTTGTTCTCATTCACAAGAAGATCATTACAATGAGGCTCTGAAGGGATTTTCACAATAAACAAGAATGCCAAAAACCCTAGACATCCAAAAACCTAACCCTATGAGATGAAGCACCAAAACATCATGTGGGCCCCATTTGGGTAAGTTAATACATCAACTTCCTGGGGTTGTTCCTTGGAAAACATGAAATTTTGTCTTTCGAAATATCTCTTGCTTGGAGTTGGTTTGCCACATTGAGATGAATCTTCCCCTACTAGGGCGTCCCCTCTCTCCCACTACTTTAATTTTGTTTACAAACTTTAACCTACAGCCATTAGGGCTGAATAACCCTAGCTGCTAACTCCATCTTATCTCACAAACTAACCCTGAGACTTCTCTCTAACTTCACTCACCTAGTCTACTAACTAGGGTACAATTTTTGGGATAGTTCTTGGAACGTTTTTTTAGTTGATTTTGTTTTTGCATGCCATTGAATGATACAACCATAAGGCTGCAATTTTCTGCAGAAAATACATGTTATAACAACTTGCTTTATTCAGCCTCAAAGTGCCATATCTAAGTCATAATTGATTGCCTCATTCATTGATAATATCATTGGTTGATCTTATGCTTTTACATGATGATTTATAATGATTTATTTGTTGATATAAAATGTTATATGCTGCTGCAAATTAGGGATAAAAAGTTTAACTTGTTGATCCATACTAACATATATCATTGCAAGTTGGATTTTCTTATGTCTCAGGCAGGTACAATCATCTAGAGAAGTACTACACCTTTGGGGAAACAACCACTTGACTTACAAGGAATATCTTTCCACATATCACTCCACTTATACTTGAATTCTAGGGGTTCCACTTCCATATCCATTCATCTACATCTCATTCCCCCTAGGTTCACTAGGATCGCCTTCCTAGAGTGACATAGTCATCCTTGAAGTGTGAGACCTACATCGAGGTGACATTTGGTGTAGGATTCCCAAGTTGTAGCACTTTATTTCATGGTTGGGTTGGGATTTTTGCAACCTACAACTTGTGCTATAACATGTTTGACAAGCATCAATTTGTCATAGATTTCCATAACAAGACATTTACATGTCTTGATGAAGAAGGAAAACATAGCACTGTGAAAGGAATTCCAAGACCCATTTCTATCTGGGAGATTTCAACCTTACAACTAAAGAGATGTTTCAGAAAAGGATGTCAATTGTGTGTAGTGTGGAGGAGCCAAAAAATACCAAAGAAGAAAGTCTTGAAGAATTTTCAGTATTGAAAGTGTTCAAGGATGTATTCCAAGAAATATGAGGATTACCACTAAAAATGGATGTATATTTCTCAATTGATTTAGTACTAGGAGTCACCTCAGTGTAAAAATATCCTCACAGAATGAGTACAACAGAATTAAAAGAATTACAAATGTAGTTGGAACAATTGTTGAAGAAAGGGTACATACGCCCAAGTGTTTCACCTTGGGGAGCACTAGTACTCTTTTTTAAAAATAAGGATGGAATGTTAAGGCTGTGTATTGACTTTAGATATATGAATAAATCCATTGTGATGAACAAATACCCTCTACCCAGAATTCATGACCTCTTTGATCAACTAAGAGGATCAAATATATTTTCAATTATATACTTCAGATCAAGATACCATCATGTAAGAATTATGGAAGAAGACATCAATAATATAGCCTTTAGAACTAGGTATGGACATTATGAATTTGTAGTGGTGCCATTTGGACTAACCAATACACCATATGTATTTATGTGCTTGATGCACCAGATGTCGATATGTGCTTGATGAATGACATATTCAAACATTATCTGGATAAGTTTATCATTATGTTCTTGGATGGCTTACTTATCTATTCTAAATCATAAGAAGAACATGAACATCACTTGAGGTTGGTACTACAATTTCTACGAGAACATCAACTTTATGMCAAGCTAAGCAAGTTCTCTTTTTACCAAAAGAAAATCCATTATTTGGGGCACATTATTTCAGAGGAAGGTATAGTAGTAGATCCATAGAATATTGATGCCATTAGAGGATGACCAACACCCATGAATGATTTAGAATTCAGACATTAGCATAATTTTGAGGTCAAAAAAGGGCCCCAAAACAAAAAAATACCACCAAAATCCACTTTATAAGAGCCAATCAAAATTCAGAGGATGACATCATCCCTTGGGGATGACTTGGCATTGTTTGTGTTAAAGATGGTGAGTTGTCACATTTTGAATGGTGGATGGAAATATAGAGTTAACCATGGTAATAATATGAGTAATTTTAAAACCCAAACATAAAGTACTCATAATAAATCGTCTTTCCCACTTTTTAATAAAATAATATTATTTTCCTCTCATACTTTTTTGGAAAAAACAATACACGTCCTTGCAAGAATATCCATCTTTTTTTCACTCTTCTTCTCAATAAATGCCATACGTTCCATTTTCTTTATCATAATTTTTTTTTTATTCCTCTTATTTCTTATTTGACTTATTATATTAAATGATTTAAAAAAAAAATCAAATTCCAAACCATGCTATCAAAGGTCAGGCTGATTTGGTTTACTGTTCCTTTTTCACGCCTTCATTTTTTAGATTTGAGCGGGTTTGATAACAGGGGGAAGCCGTGATTTGGATTACTATTGCTTGATTGGGATTTGGGTGTGTTTGATAATAGGGAGTAAGCTTCAATTTGGTCTACTATTGTGTGTTCAGGCTTCGAGTAGGTTTGGTAACATGGAGGAAGTCGTTCTTATGGCAACAGATTCAAGCAATGATACCAAAATACCACTGCATAATGGATAATACATGCAGAGGGTCGAATGAGTGGTTAGAGAATGCTTAAATCTCAACTTAATGGGCTAAAAAATGGGTTAGAGAAGGTAGTATGCAGTTGTTGGCCACTCTTTTTAGGGTTTTAATAGAGGAAATTGCTTGTTGTTTAGGAGAATAATCCATTATCAAGAAGAAAATCAGCTTGTTGTTGATGTCTACCTTTGAACCAAAGAAACATTTTTGTGTTGTCGTTATGTGTGTGCAATCTTCTTTGTCACTTTTCTCATTGTTGGAGAAGAAAGGATTGACATTATCTCCATATCTCTTAGAGTGCATTTAACTATACCGGGAAGGGGATTTAGAGGAAAACTTAAAGAAAATCCTCTGCAGAAGCAATCAGTGGAGATCAAAACTTGTCTTGTGAGACTTACTGAACCTCTTATGATTTGATGAGCTACAATGAAACAAAACTTTTGGTCAAAGCTTTATTTTTCAGAGTTATTGTACCAGCTTACCTGGAGGTAAGATATAAGTTCCCAACTATGGGAACTATGATATGAAAATTTGAAATTTGTTATAATCAACTACTTTGCAAAGGACATTTGAATTTTTTTCTATTCAATATTGTATTCATTTCACTTAACTTCTCACAAATTTAACTCATGGTTGATTGAGGCTTGTTTTTAATATGTTTCTAGATTCTTATTTTCTGTTCTTGATTTTCATACATTTCATCATGTTCTTTGCATCAATCAAATATCACTAGTTTCCAAAAGAAATTGTATTATTTGTGATGACCTCCCTGCCTATAACCCACATGTGCAGAGTCTTAAAATGTGTTTTGTTGCAGCTTTGATCAAGACTGCTCTAAAATTATTTTGTCGTGGACCCAAATTCCTCCTCTAACAGAGTATGGATTTCTCTGTTCCACAAGAATCTAACTCTCAATACTATATTACAATGCTCATTACCAGACACTAATTCTCCTTTACGTGATTGAGTTTTAGAACCATTTTCCAACCTCCATTCGTTAGCTCCTTTAGATTTAGAACCCAATCTTTCTTCTCCTCACAAGGCCAAATCCTCATGCAAGCACTAGCACCTAAGCGTTTGAATCCAGAGGCTTAATTCCCATTGCACCTCAGGCTAAAATCCATAGACTATACGAGTATTTTTTGTTCGGAAAGGAAGATTACATTTTAATTCTACATCAGATATTGAAACAAAATCCTTTAACCTAAAATAATGCAATGACTGAAGTTGTTAGGAAGATAAAAGTGAAGGTCCAAATTCTTCCACCATTGTCTTTACCCACTAGAGAAGGAAATTAGAAGAGATGCTCCTAACCATTAAGGTTCGAACCAACTATCAAGGAGAGTATCTTAAATATCAAAAACATACACTCATGCATGAATCCTTTGTGGGCCATTGCTTTGATGACTTCTTCTTTCTTGTACCAGATGTATTGGAATCACATAATCCATGTGATTACGACTAGGACATCTCTTGGAATGAATAATAGATTCATAATTTGAATAATCGCATGGAGGATTAGTGTAGAAACATTGTGAACCCTAGTTTGTACATAGTATCTATTTATAAAATATTAAAATATTTTTTGTGGGTGGATGTACCCTCCACTTTTTACTTTGTTTGTCGGCCATTTCATATGGAATATCATTATGTGGGTGTTGTAGCACTCCATTGTGTATCTGTCAAGTTTGATTCGAGTCTCCATAGGTCGAACGACCACTAAGGGATGAGATAACAAGTGGTTGTCCCCACTTTCCCTGAATCTTGGTCATATTTTTTCTTTTGTCAGTACAATCAGATCAAGAGATTTATCCCTCGTGAAAGTATGTATTTTTGAACTAAAGATGTAAGTTATTATTTCCTGTCTAACTCACTGGATATGCTATAAATAAAGACCTGAGCTACTCATTTGATCATTCGAGAGTTGAAAATGGAAAGGAGACATTTGAGGTCGTGTCTAACTTTGCAAATCAAGTTATGACCAATGATTGCCCATTGATGTTTTGAACTCCAAATATTAAAAAAATATCTAATAAAGATTTGTTTTTAGTATTAAAATGCATTCCATAATTTTCATAGTAGAAAACCCTCTCTCTTAGATAAATAATAGCACATATATCATGTCTTTTTTCCATAAAATTATTTTCTAATATTTCAATTTCATCTTTGTTTTTTTTTTTATAGAAGAGCATACTACTTAACTTTCTTTATTTCATTTGTATGTTGCAGAATTCAATGGCTCAATGATGTCCCAAGAGTGAGTCGAAATCAATTGTATTATACAACAACATTGATGATCAAATAAAATGGGTTATGATTCCATTATCTATTGGGTCATTGTAACAATGAAACCATCAACAATTGGAAGCCCTGGAATAAAATAAAAAAGGCATTTGCAAGACATTAACATCCATTGAAAAGGTTTTGTAAAAGGATTTAGGATGATTAATGGAGGAAAAAAGGGGAAATGTTTAAAGTGGCACATGTATATGACTATAGAGAGATGTCAAACGAGAAATTTTCTACTCATCCAATTTTTTCGAAAATTGATTGTAATTGTGAGTATGCATAACCAATCTGGATATCATAGTTTGTTGAGGTCAAATTTTATTTAAAGATTCTAGGATTTCAACATCTCTTTAGTCTTATTTTATCATAACATGAATATCACATTTATCCTAGGTTTTTTCATATCAAATTGGAAAGAATGAGAACCAACTGAATGCATAACAAATGTTTTCCAAGTTGTTCATTCAAAAATAAGAGAACTACTCTATCCCGGTAAGGATCCTACATGGTTAAAGAAGGAAGGTGTATTCTTTTATAAATATGAATACATTCTTTCGAAAACAATTTTATCATGTGGATATATCAAAGAGATCCCTTTACATTCCCTTAGCTTATTGGAATGGCCAAGTGTAGATGATTGTTTTGTAATTTATTTTCGTTACAAGTTGTTTTCATAAATACAAATTGGAATGAAAGAAAAATGTGGCATTCATGTGCATAGTGGCATTTTCATGCCATTCTCTATGTTTGTTCATCTTTTTGTGAAGGATTCATTGATAATGGAAATTGGTAAAATGTATGCTACTTCAAATCCTTCCAATGAGATATTTGCAATTTTTTTTTCACTGGGTGGGATAGAAGAGTACATGACCAAATTGGAGAAGCAATTGAGTGCAGATTGAGTCATGCCACCCTGTCTTTCAAGTAAGTCATTTCAATATTATTTATTTTTAATTGTATCATGCTTCGTTTTTTTTAGGGGTTATAAGAGGAAAAGAGAGAGTTTCTTTTGAATGTAACAAATATATGATGATACAAAGTATTTTCATTTGATTCTTCCAGGTATTGGATTTCAAGGTAGATGTTATATATCTCATTTCAATTCTGTAGGTGGAGACATGTTCGACAAATGGGGGAATGGGTTTGGATTCCAAAGGAACAAGACGACAATGATGAAACACCTTCTCCAATAGTTTCATTTGATGTTTTGAAAAATGGTGAAATCTTTAGAACATTGTCAATGGAGGAGAATTTGACACTATTTGATATCAGATAACAATTGGAGCTAGAAGAAGATTTTGATCATTTTGTATTTGTACAAAATGGTAAAATGGTAAGACTGTAAATATGGATATCACGATTCTAATACATAGACCATAGTATAAAAAAATATTTCAATGTGAAACCTTTTTTATAGAGAAAATAATTCTAATTTATCTTATTGTATTTTGTAGGTCAGGAAATGACGAGAACATACTATGCGTTGCAAAAATTGTATCAAACCTTCTACCATTGAAATCAGGGAATGCTAAATATTTGTAATTTGAAAATAAAACATGTATAATTAATGCACATTATAATAGCATCCCCCAAATGTAATGAAACTTTTGTTTTGCAATCTCTAATATTGCTTTTGGTTATATTATTCAAGAAACTATACTAGCCCATTTATTAGTAATATACCTAGACTTTCTTCCAAAGTGCTAAAGTGTTTATACATTTTAATATTATGTACACCAACACAATCTTCGAAAATTAAACTATTTTCTATGCTTTGTGATTATTGTAGTCTAAAATGCCTCTGACGTTTTCCATGTGTTGAGTACTAATATATTTTTCCATGAAATATCTTAGACTTTGTTTGCTTCCATATGATAATAATTATTGTTTTTTTTCATATCTCTGAAAGAGCATTATAATACAAATGGAGTAATGCTCATTTTCACCATAGTCTGGCCTTCTCTACCAATTTTCTTACATGATTTATCAATCATAAACACAAGAGCAATTTCTTATAGCAACTTAAGTCATTAAGTTGACATTCCATGATATATTTGGTAATCGAGTACTAGATCCTATTTTAGCAGTTTATTTTCATTGAATTTGTTCAATGGATTGGTTCAATTGTATCATCTTGGTGATTTTGAGTCTACCTGTGGGGTTTAGGGTGATGAGTTGCAAGTGAAAGAAAACAAGTTAACCTCCACCAAGGCACAACTGCATTATGATTTTTAATATTTTGACTACTACAAGCCAACTGAAATTGTCAACTATGCTAAACGTTTAGGCAAGATATAGATGATAAGATTACTTCAAGATTATAGATGATGAAGATGCTTTTGATTGATGAAGAAGATGGTATTATCAAGAAATCATTTCATGAACTAGGAACTAGACCTCAGGTTGCCACTCAAATTATAAATTTCCTAAATAGCATTTCTAAAGAAACATTGACAAGAAAAGGTATTAAAGAAAGAAAAACAATGATGAAGGAAACTGAAAGAATTTTCACAATGAGGAATCTGATATAACAAACTCAAAATGAATGCATATCATTGAAAAGAAGTGTGGAATTCTTCACCAATAAATTTTATAATTTAGTGAATATGGGATTACTTTCAGCTTGGGATAAAAAGGGGAATTTCTTGCCATGTGAAGATTACATAAAAAAAATATTTCTTGCCAGAAAAAAAGAAGATAAATTTCAAGGTGTGCTCAATAATTTGAAAGGTCAGACCATTGTGGATCTACTCACATATGAATTTTACCTTCTATGGAAAATAAAAAACTTATTCTAAAAAACTGTGAGTATAAAGAAGACTTGGAATTGCATTTTATCATTATTTTTGAATAAAAAAGAAGTATTCCTTTTGTTCAAATTATATTCTAGTCTAGACACATAGTTAAACATCATTTCTTCTAGATTAATGATAAATGCCCAATTAAGAAACAAAAATAATATGTTTCAGCACAGATCAACTAAAAAAAATCAATCAATCTAATGGATGCCTTGGCATATTTTTCATAAATATCTCAAATGTTACAATAGGTGGCATAGTGATTTCTAAAATGAGGTGTGTTGTAACATAGGTTAAAATTCTAAATAAAAATTCTAAATTTTATTGAGAATAAATATTTTAAGTTTTGTATTAGCTCTCTTTTTTAAATAGGTTTTGATGTTAATTTAATTTTCATTTTTCATTTTCCGTTAAAATACATTTTATGTTAGGTTTTCAGTTTTGTTAAATATAGATTCAATTTAAATTTTGTTTAAATTTTGGTTATAAACTAGTTCAAGTTAATTTTTCTATAATATCAGGTTTTTTTATTGTCACTTTGTTATGTGTGATATAATTAATTTTAACTTTAGTCCTTATTTAATTTTATTTTATTTGTATACAATTTTAATCTTTAACTTTTGTATAATATTAATTGTAAATTATAGTATATTATAGTTATATTAGTTATTGTATTAGTTAAAATTAATTTTTTTATATATAGGAATTAGTGTTATATATATATATATATATATATATATATATATATAAGCATGTTTTATTTAGGTTATATAGTATTTCAATTAATTAAAAGTTGTGTTTACTTGTAGGTATGTTGAGGTAAATCCCGAGCATTGATCAAAATGACGATGAAATCAATGGTTCAAAACAAAAGGCACAACTTTCAAATGAGTGGTATTTAACATAAAACTACCCTTCCAGCTATGATAGAGAGAGGTTTTGATCTATTCTACGTGTCAAACAATGAGCTTACAATGGCTTTTGGGAAGGAGTATCCAAAATCTCCCTTATACCATGTGCTAAACTCAAACTAAAAACCGCTCATTGCCCTTTCAAAAACCAAAACAATGGTGTGTAATTAATTTTTATGTTGTTTTAGTTTATTTGTATATGAGCTAATAAAGTTTGATGTGTTTTAATATATATATACATGAAACGACACCTTCGTAACAACACTATGTGAGTGACTACAATAAGTAGTATTTTTTTTTTTTTTAAAACACACTGGTTAAGACAAGAGTGATATGTCAACTTACATATACATCGTTATTCTTATTCAACATCAAATTCATAAAAACTCATAACACATATATCATTAGAAAAATATAGATCTAGCTTGTAAAACTATTCATCATACACTTATACAAGGGAGTAAGGGTATCCATTTCTTACCCAACCAATTCCTACCGTGAAAGGTTATTTACAATTTATTTGATTTCTTACTAATGATTTTAATTTAAAAATCAATGTATTGTTTTCAATAAACAAAGTAATTCAATCTAGCTGAAAGGAACTTCTTAACGCCCCATACCAACTCCAATGTAAGAGTGATTGGTAACACATTTAACAATACAAATTCTACTCGACGTCCATTATTTCAATGGGTTGCGCAATATATTTTATTTCTATATGAAAATTAACCGTAAATGAAGGAATGATAAAAACTTGACGGTGATAACATTCCCTGAACTAATTAAGTAACCCAAAGTTGTTGAATAAGTCAATACTAAATACATTAATAGTCATCGCTATACACTAAAGGATATGCATTATCCTAAACCATTATTCATTCACAATCAATCATTATAAATATATTGAGTAGTTGAAGAGTTATATAAAGAAAATATTTCCACCCAAACGCCAATCACAACCCTTAAATATAATTCAATATTACAAGGAAATTAATGGAATTCTAGTAATGATTCAATTAGAGTAAAGGGTGGTATTTGAGTTGTCTTAGAAGGATAAGCAAATTCCTCCTCGGGTATATTAATGATGAAAACGTTACAAATTACGGATTAACTACAGACCCTAGGCAACACCTAAGTTACGAGTGTTCTAAGTAAGGTTTCTACCAATTCAACGCGGTCTGTTCTAAGTCTTCCAAACGGTAAGAGTGAAGCGCTCTTCACTAAAGGTCGAATGTAGAATAACCAAACTCATATATATATATATATATATATATATATATATATATATATATATAAAGAAATAAAGAAATTTCAAATGTACACATCCATAATTATCCACTAAATCTCAACATCTGAGCAAAGTCTTAAAACATTCAAATATAATTTAGTAGTGATATACACAACCAAATACTGTGGTAGTAAAACTAGATGAGATTCAAGAATTTACAACAACTTGAGAGTTTGTACCGTGTCATTCTACTCGCTTGCCAATCCAATTTCACCGGTACCTTCCAACCAACGCTAGGGGTACTCTTCTTCCCCCTTAGCCCCCCGAGCTGCAAAGGGGCCACACAAAAAATTGGAAACAATGGCACCCAAAACTTTCCTCGCAAGGAAGAGATTCCACTCTCTTAAAGCTTGAGAACCCAACTCTCACAAGTAAAACTTGGTCAAATTTTTTGGCAGCATAACAATACTAGCAAAGTGAGATCCATTTCCCTTCTACACCATTTCTTTAATAGAATAATTCTCAATGAGACTTGTCCCCATGCACAACTAAATCATTTTTAATAATTAAATTAAATGATTATTCACCCAACACATGTGCCACACTCTCCCAAAGTTGCACTTGTATTTACCCTTTTAATTTTATTTAAAAAGCTATTTTTCCTCACATTCCCCAATGTGTTCCTATTTTCGCTCTTAGTTGTCCCTTTGTTCCCAAAATTCTCATTTAATGAGTGTCTCCTAACTAGATCTTAGTTAGAGTTGGATTATGAGTCTTCTTTTAGTTAGAATTAGTGGTAGTTTGACTCAAGATGTTATTATATGTGTACACCTATTCTCTCATGTTTAATTTCTTTCTATTTTAAAAATTTCTTTTATTATTTTCATGCACACATGTGAAATTTTCCCAACCTTTAAATTTATATTTCCTCTTTTCCTAGTGTTTGATTTTATCTCAAATCTTTTAACTTATTTCATATTTTATTTAGTCCTTTATTTAAATTTAGACTTTGACTTAATCTAGATTTAGGCTTAGACTCTGGTTAGGCTTCTAATTTTATAATTAACTGATTAATTAATACTATGTCCTATCAAGGTCTAAGAATTTTATTAATTTTCTAGGCCATCTATATTGATTGACTCACATTTTAATTACGTGACGTACCCTTCAAGACACACCTCTATGCTTCAAGGGTGCCACTCATCTTTTACTGGTTTCGGAATTTTTTCCGACTCTTGGAGTCAACACTCCATTCGATCGACCTTGTGAGAGACTAAGGGATTCTAAGGAATAAGGATTATGCCTTATTCTGCACCCCTTAGATTTCCTCATGAGCGACTGTCTCAGTCTTCCCTCACGACATCGTGTACCTCTCGAACTAGGTAATCGTTAACCTACAGTTAAGGTCACAACGAGAGTGCTAGTAGGATGTGACAGGGACGATGCTACACCTATCCCTTAATGTATGGTTTTTGTGCATGACCCCTTTACTCCTTATGTGAGTCAGATTAGAAAGCATCTCCAAGATTGCATCCACTGACAAAAACAATGTCAATAATCCATATACAAAAAACATACTGCAATCAATCATATATCACATGTGCATCAAATGAAATACTCAAACAAAATGAAATCCACTCCTTGAATCAATCCAGAGTCCAAGGAAGTCCATTGATGTCATCGACATCCATAACCTGTCATGTTTCCTACACACTCGGGATAACTCGTCAATAATATATGTCAATACATATGCATATTGTAATATTCCAGATATAAAAAGTATGCAGAATAGAAATAAAATGCTAGAAATGGCAGATGAACAACAACATAACTAGAACAACACCACAATAATACCAAAATGATACCAAAATAACACCAGAAAGAGCACTTTGATTACTGAGAGCAATGTTCACTTGCCTCTTCGAGGGGGCAACCTCCAACAAAATAGAGCTCTATTACAATAATATCCAAGACAAAAGTTCTCATACCCTCGACTCCTATTTATACTAAATATGTCTATCAAAAGAACCATCTAGAGGAAGATCCTTCTAGAAGCGGAAGTTTCTATTAGATCTTCTTACATTTGACTTATTCTTCCTTATTGCTAGGCCTTATTAATATTGACCTTTATTACATCAGAATATATTATTCTACCTACGTGAGGGGTTAGGTCCCTAACATGTCCCCCCCTTTAAAAACAACCTTGTCCTTAAGGCTTGAGATGTGGAAATTGTTGCAGAATGGTAGTTGGTTCCCAAATGGAATCTACTGGGGTTGTATATTTCCACTGGACTAACACTTCCTTGATGGTTCGTTGATGTAGAAGACACTCACGCTTGTCCAAAATTGCTTGTGGTTGTAGCCAAATGGAGCCTTCTTCACCCAACTCGGGAAGGTTGGTTTGAGTTTGGCACTTAGTTCCAATCACCTTCTTTAAGCAGGAAACATGAAAAATAGGATGTAGCTTAGAATGACTGGGAAAAGATAATTGATAGGCCACCTGTCCCACACGCTTGAGAACAATATAAGGACCATAAAATTTGATTTCCAATTTATGATAATGGTCAACCTTGAGGGAATTTTGCTTGTAAGGTTGCATTCGAAGAAACACCTGATCCCCTTCTGCAAATTGACGTTCAGAGCGACCTTGATCTTCTTGTTACTTCATGTGATTTTGGGCCATGACCAAATTATCTTTGAGGGTACAGAGAATAGCCTCTAGAACTGTAAGCGTTTGGTCAACCACCTGGACCTTCGAGACACCTAAAAAATATGAGAGAATTGAAGGTGGATTTTTTCCATATACCGCTTCAAAAGGAGTCATGCGGGTAGTTGTATGGTATGAAGTGTTGTACCACCATTCAACTAGTGGTAACCATTGAGCCCACTGATTTTGATTTTCTGAGGAAAAACATCTCAAATATGTTTCCAAACACTTGTTGACAACTTCAGTTTGACTACCAGTCTGGGGATGATAAGCTGTGTTGAGATACAATTGAGTGCCTTGTAGCTTGAACAATTCTTTTCAAAAATTGTTGGTGAAATTTGGGTCATGATCAGAAACAATAGAATGTGACATTCCATGAAGCTTGAAGACCTGATCCATGAAAAATAAAGCCACAACAGATGTTGTAAATGGGTGTTGAAGAGCACATAAATGAGTATACTTGGAAAGACGATCAACTACCACCATGATGACTGATTTATTGCCCAATTTAGGTAAGCCTACAATAAAATCCATAGAGATATTCTACCAAATAGCAGGTGGAATCGGAAGCAGTTGTAGAGTGCCAAAAGATTTGACTGTTTCTACCTTTTTACATTGACACACATCACTTTCAACCACAAAATTATGAACGTCCTCTTTCATACCATCCCAGAAAAAATAATGTTTGACCCTGTCATAGGTTTTGGTAAACTTAGAGTGTCCAACTGTGGGTATAGCATGAAGCTTAGAAAGTACCGTGGATTTAAGTTTTGACTGTTTACTTAAATACAAACGACCTTTGTATCGAAGCTCATCATGGAACCAATAGTATCGTGGGGAAACTTGAGAATTGGACTGCAATTGTTGTATCAGATGTGAACTTTTGGGATCGTGTAGCCATTCCTGACGAAAAACTTGGAACCAATCTCATACAATGAAGGAGAGAGAAAAAAGGGACCCTTCATCTTCATATTTTCTAGAAAGTGCATCGACAACCACATTGTCCTTGCCTTTCTTGTAAATGATATCATAATCATATCCAAAGAGATTAGTCACCCATTTTTGTTGCTCTGGGGAGGAAATGTGTTTTTTCTAGAATATACTTGAGGCTTTGATGATATGTCTTAATTTGGAAGCATTGCCCCAATAGATAAGGGCACCAAAGATCAATGAAATGTAGAATAGCCAACATTTCCTTTTCATAGATTGATTTTCCCAAATTTCTCTCAGACAGTTGTTTGTTGGTAAAGGCCAAAGGCTGACCCTCTTTCATAAGGACAACACCAATTCCTTTCCCTGAAGCATCACATTCTAGGACAAAGGTATTTGTGAAATCAGGAAGGGCCAAGACTAGAGTGGTGCACATGGACATCTTCAAGGTTTGAAAATCCTGAGTAGCTGTTGGAGTCCAAGTGAAATATTTATTTTTAAGGAGTGCAGTGTGAGGTGCCACAATCTTTTCATAATTATTAACAAACTTGCGATAATAACCTGTTAAACCTAGAAATCCACACAAGATTTCAAGAGTCTTTGGGTGAGGCCAGTATTGCATAGCTTCAATCCTTTTAGGATCCACCTTGATGTTGGCCTTGCCCACAAGATGACCCAAGTACTCGACTTCCAAGGTGCCAAAAGCACATTTATATTGTTTCAGGAAAAGTTGGTGTTGAGAGAGTAGATGGAGAACTTGATCCACATGAGCAAGATGGCCTGTCCAGGTTTTTCTATAGATGAGGATATCATCTAATAAAACTAAGACAAAATGATGGAGAAAATAATGGAAGACATGATTCATGAGGCTTTGGAAAGTGGAGGGAGCATTACACAAGACAAAGGGCATGACCAAAAACTCATAGTGGCCCTCATGAGTTCTAAAGGAAGTCTTAGGAATGTATGCCTCTTTCATACAGATCTGGTGGTAGCCAGAATGAAGATTAAGTTTAGTAAAGAACTGGGTGCCACTCAATTCATCTAAGAGGTCATCCATGACAGGAATGAGAAATTTGTCTTTAATGGTGAGTTTGTTGAGGGCATGGAAGTCAGGAAACATGCGCCAATAACCTTCTTTCTTAAGGACCATGACCAGAGGAGAAGAGTAGGGGCTCGTACTAGGGTGGATAACACCTGCGTTAAGCCGTTTTTAAACCATTTTCTCAATTTCTTTTTTTTGGGAAAAGGGGTGATGATAGGGACGGATATTGGGAGGAAGGCTTCCTGGGACAAGGGGAATGGAATGATCATGAAAACCACAGGAAGGAGGGAGTCCCTAGGAAGTGGAAAAAACCACTTGATGTTTAGAGAGGATGGATTGGAGGTCCTATGGCACAGAGGGTGTTCCAGTTGCTTGTATGGCATGGAGTTGGAAAATAACGCCAGAATGACCTTTTATGAGCATATTTTCCATGCGATGGGAACTAATGATCTCAGGGGAACCGACAGTGATGCCTTGGAACTTATATTGTTGGCCCTCCTGGTCAAATTGCATGGTTAATTCCTTAAAATCCATGAGAATGGGACCGAAAGTCCTTAGCCAGTCTACACCTAACACAATGTCACAATCGCCCATGTCAATAGAAAACATATGAGATTTCAGGCGGTAGTCACCAATTTGGAGACACAAATTTTTACAACGCCCTCCACATTTCATGGACCTGCCATTGGTAATTGTGATTTGGAAATTATTGACTGCATGTATATACAAATTAGTTTCTTGGGAAATGCAGTGATGAATAAAATTATGAGTGCTTCCACTATCATCAAGAATGATGACCTTCCTATGCTTGATGTACTCAATTAGTTTGAGGGTTTGGGGAGTAGAGAAGCCAGTGAGAGAATTTAGGGAAATGACTGGTTCTATTTCGGGAGGGTCTAAGGGAGGGGTTATGTCAGTGTGTTCAGGTGACATAGACACAAGGGGAGCTTCAACATCCTCTTCTGAAACATCCTCCAAGATGGCCATAAAAATATTTTGTTCCTTAAACTTGTGTCCCGGAAAATATTTGTCATCACAATTATAACAAAGGCCTTTGAGTTGGCATTCAGCCATTTCTCCCCTGGTCAATTTTTGGATATTTAGTGGAGTAGAAGGAGGAGTGGGATTTACTGGTTTAGTGCGAGGAATAAAGGAGGATTTCTGGTTTTGAGAAGAGACAACCTGTTGTGATTTTTTAGTTCTTTTAGTAGCCTTCGCCCAACTCTGAGGCTGATCCATGAGGACATGGGCATGAATCTCATCCTTGAGGCCACTAATAAAACATTCTTGGAAAAAGGCATCAGACATGCCCTCTGTATAAAAATCCAGTCTCTCAAACACAACTATAAATTCTTCCACTGTGCCAGAATGTTTCAACGTTGTCAAATGACCTAAATGGTTTGTGTCAGTGTCAAAGTGTTCATAAAGATCTTCCACAAAGTGTGTCCAAGAAACATACCCTTGATGGACAGTTTTTCTCCATTGCCACCATTGCCAACGTTCTTGATCTAGATGGAGAACACCATACCAGATTTTTTCCAACTCATCTGTAATGTCGTACAAAGATAAATAATGTTCCCTTTGATTTACCCAACCAGTGGGATCCGAGCCATCAAATTTGGTCACATCCACATGCAGAAGGCGTAGGTCATGCTGAAAGTGATGGGGCTGAAAATTATGGGAACGAGAGGAAGTTTCAACTTCAGTATGCAAAGGTGGGCCAGATAAAGGGGGATCTGCAAGGATATGCAACTTGGTGCAGATCATCATAGCGATAGATTCAAACTGGGTAGTAATGTCTTGTTTGAGGTCTTCTTCGAGTTTCTCGATTGAGGCGATGATGGACAAATATATGTTTTTTATTGATGGTGGAAATATTGGCACCGAGTTGTCTCACTTCTTGTTGGGTCTCTGTGAAATTAGATTGCAAGGTATTGAAGCGAGCTTCCAAGTCTTTGATATGGGTATGGGCCATGATGACGAGGGAACCGAAAAGGGGTGGGTGGGGTCAAAAAAAATTCTGAAAAATGATGGGTATGAATGTGATAAGGGAAAAGAGAGAAATCCAATGGAATAGGTCTCAAATAATAGTGCAACAAGATCCAATTTTTTTATTTTTTTTTACACCTGTGCAGTTATACTCCGGTCTAAATAATACTACAGTGATGAAATGCCCAAATTTTTAATCAGGAAGAAATGTGTAGTGATTTGGCAACTCAAATGCAGGAGACACAATTCTGCGGTAATATATCTTGTCTATTTTGTTTTTTGTTTTTTTCCCCAAAGGTTAGGTATTCAAGGGTTCTACAGATAAGGGTTTGTCATATGCTATATCTCTCTGATATACATGCAGGGTCCAACAGTATTACTCGACCCAATATCTTAGGGCACCAACTAAGGAGGCTAGACCGTGCCTTTAGTATTACAACCTGACTAACCAGGTACTAGAGAGTATCTTCCCAAGTGATGTTCTCGGTGGCACTATAGTAGTCAAGAGGTCGATCGATTTATCTAAAGAGGGCTTCATGAAATCTAGGCCAATTCATATACATGTGTTATTTGATGCACTATGACTTGAAGGGGTACCAACAAGGGTTACAAGGGTGGCCAACAGGTGTGCGCTTAAGTACCACTTATATTTCCTGTGTGCATGAATCCCCTATTGTGGGTTTATGCATGTAATGACATATTTCTGTAGCTTAAAGACATCGAAATACGTCTCTACCCTGAAAAAATTTAACCCGCAATTTTCTGTCGAGGAAAGTGCTCTGATACCACTTGTAATATTCTAGATATAAAAAGTATGCAGAACAGAAATAAAATGATGGAAATAGCAGATGAACAAAAATATAACCAGAACAACACCACAATAATACCAAAATGATACTAGAATAACATCGGAAAGAGAACTTTGATTACTGAGAGCAATGTTCACTTGCCTCTTCGAGGGGGCAACCTCCAGTAGAGAAAAAATCTATTACAATAATATCCAAGACAAAAGTTATCATACCCTCGACTCCTATTTATACTAAATATGTCTATCAAAAGAACCATCTAGAGGAATATCCTTCTAGAAGAGGAAGCTTCTATTAGGTCTTCTTACATTCGACTTATTCTTCCTTATTGTTAGGCCTTATTAATATTGACCTTTATTACATCATAATATATTATTATACCTACGTGAGGGATTAGATCCCTAACACATATGAATGTAAAAATAAATGAAAATACATCATCATCATCATAATATAACTCATAATTGAAACGAAATCATAATACACCATAACCAGATCACTTGCACGCAAGTGTCTTCAAAGAATAAGTCAATATATGTGTGATCAGTAGAACATGATGTTACATATACCCCCTCTTCTTTTAAACTTTGTCCCAAAGTTTGTACAGTCTATAAATGCAAGTAAATAAATGTATATGCCATAGATCTACATATATAATCTATCAAACAAATAAGAAAACTATTGACACATTTCATATGCGTCCTCCCATGTAGCCGAGTGTGGACTATAATTGTCCGAATGGACCTTGACCTGATCGACTATTAGACAATCCAACTGTCGAGTGTGATGGTACAAAATGTGAACTGGATCCACCATGAGAGAACCCTCATCCAACACTTGCAAAGAAAAAATGTCAATAACATGTGACGGATTAGAAACATAATGTCGCAAAAAAGATACATGAAATACACCCTGCACACGCTTCAAAGAATCATGCAAGGCTAGTCAATAAGCCATATGTAATTTATTTTCCACAACTTCAAAAGGTCATACAAACCTAGGGATATTTTAGCACCCTTTCCAAAATTGATTGAACTCTTATGCGGTTTTACCTGCAAGAAAACTATGTCACCAACCTCATAACTGTGGTCAATGCAATGCACATCGACATAACAAGAAATTCGATCTTGCGCTTCTTTAATCCTTTGTCTTATTTATTTCACATGTTATTCCATTTCTTGGATTACTTTTGGTCCTACCAGAATCCTATCCTCTAGTCTATCCCAACTTAGGGGCGTCTGACATGGTCGTCCATAAAGAAACTCAAACAATGCCATATTTATTATGCTTTGATAATTGTTGTTTTATGAAAAATCTGATAATGGAAAGAAGTCCTCCCAATGCTTCTGTTTATCCATCACGTACATCCGAAGCATATCCTCTAATATTTGGTTCATTATTTCTATTTGTCCATCTGTTTCAGGGTGATATGTTGTATTAAAATTTAGTTGTGTTCCCAAAGCCTCTTGGAAACTTGTCAAACACCATCCTTTAAACATTGATCCATGATCATATATGATATTTCTTGATACCCCATGTATCCTCACAATATCGCTAACAAAAACTCTAGCTATTTATGGCACCTGATATGATGTACACACTGGAATAAAGTGTGCACTCTTCATCAGAGTTTCAACGAACACAAAAATCGAATTGTGTCTCATTTCCATTAGTGGCAATCCAACAATGAAATCCATCGAAATGACTTCCCATTTCGATTCAAGAATTGCATGTGGCTATAACAATCCTTCTGGATGTCTATGCTCATGCTTCACTTGCTGGCATTCGAGACATCTCACCACGTAACTAACTATGTCCTCTTTCATTCCTTTCCAAAAGAATAAAGGCTTAAGGTCTTCCTTCATTTTTGTGACTCCCAGATGAGCCATGTACACTACTCGATCGATAAGATTCACTAAAAATCAAACTTCCTAATTCGTCATTAGGAGGTACATAAATTCTTCTTTTATACCTCAGCAATTCGTCGCTTTCAAATGAATATCCTTCATATTTCGGTACCATCATGGTATCTTGTCCAATATTATCCTTAACTTCCTTGTACCAATCATCGTCAATATGTAGAGTTAGAATCTTTTCTCAAAGATTCATCTTAAGAGGTATTATCGATAATATTCATGGTCCTCGAATCAACTCATCTGCTACTTTGTTCATCGTTCATTTAATGTAAGTAATTTCAAAATCGTTTTCGCTAAGTAGTTCTGACCAACGCTTTTGTCGCGCGTTTAGGTCACTCTGAGTAAAAATATGTTGCAACCCACAATGATCTATCTTTAATTCAAATTTTCATCCAATAAGATAATGTCTCCATACTCTCAAGGAATATACAATCTCTAATAACTCCAACTCATGTTTTGCGTAGTTCTCTTCATGCCTTCTTAATTTCCTTTAAATGTAAGCGATCACTTGACCGTCTTGCGTCAAAACTCTCCCTAGTCCTTCCTTGGATGCATCTGTGCATACCAAGAATTATTTTTCCATGTTGGGAACCTTTAGTATCGATATTTTCATTAACAAATCCTTAAGATTTTGAAATTCTTCCGTGCATTTCTCTCTCCATACGAATTTCTTGATTTTCTTCTACAATTCCATAATTGGATTTTCTATCTTCGAAAATCATTTGACGAAGCGTCGATAATAATGTGTTAACCCCATAAATCTACATACTTTATGTACGTTAATCAGTGTGGTCCATTCCATAATAGCCTCTACTTTTGTTGGATCCACATCGATACCTTCTCCAAATATGATATGTCCCACGTAATGAATCTTTGATTGGTAAAAACAACATTTCGATAGCTTCCCGTACAATTTGTTTTCTCTTAGATACTTTAGAACCAATCTCAAGTTTTCATCATTATATTATTTCATCCAAGAATAAATCATTATGTCATCAATGAATACTTGAACAAACTTTTCCAAGTATTTGCAAAACACCCCATTCATCAAACTCATGAATGCCCTTGGGGAGTTTGTCAAACCGAATGGTAAAACAATAAACTCATAGTGTCTGAATATCGTCTTAAATGCAGTCTTAGGGATATCTTCCTCCTTAATTTGTAACTGATGATATCCCAATCTCAGGTAAATCTTTGAAAACATAGCTTCTCCCTTCATCTGATCAAATAAATTTTCAATCCTTGGAAACAGATATCAGTTCTTGATCATATCTTTTTTCAATTAACGATAGTCAATACAAAGCCTCCATGATCCATCCTTCTTTCTCACAAAAACAACCGGTGCACCCCACGGCGATACGCTTGGATGTATAAGTACCAAGTCTAACAACTCCTTCAATTATATTTTCGACTCCTGCAATTCCGGTGTCGACGTAAGATATGGAATTCTTGCAATCGAAATTGTTCCAAGTTTCAGATCCATGGTAAACTACAATTCTCTTTCTGGCAGGAAACCTAGTAATTCTTGAGGAAAGACATAGGAAATATTCGACACTAAAGGATGGTTTTCTAACCCTTCTATGCCTCCCTTTTCGTTTAACACTAAGATGGCATATAACTATTGGCACAGGGGTAGACCCAAGGTTCAACACTTCAAAAACACACCAACAAAACCCTAACTATTAGCCCTTTCGACAACACCTACGAAGTAGATGAAGTCTCACCCGAGGTAGATGCAGGGGGGGTTGTAGGACTCAAGTGTATAAAACCTAGATGGGACACAGATCTGTGATTACAACACTTAACCTAGCACTTAGCCAATAGTATGCATTAAGTTATTATTCTTATTCACATTACAGATTAACCCTAATTACAGATCAACGCAGTAGTAATCAAGATTAAGCACATCTAAGAATTTAGCACATAGCATCATAGTAGATATAACATTTATTCATACCTCAAGAACTAAGCATCAATGGATCTACCTATCACACACTAAGAAAATATAACCATAAACATCATGAACACATTGCACAAAGCACAATAACATGGGATATATGTGGTTCACCCCAGTGTGGGGCTACGTCCACCAACTCTTCTTCTTCTTTATTAACTTCTTCCAATCTTCTTACATGCACCAAGCCACATATCCAACTCCGCAAATGACAGGAGATCTGCACGTACCTCGCCAAATCCTCCTTCTCTTAATCGAATCAAAGAACAAAGCCTTACACAGTCTTTCTGCACCTAGCACTTACAAAAATGCTTTCACTTAGCTCTGCAACCCTCAACACATTTGTGCACAAATCCAACTAGTCATGCACTAAGCTGATCAAATGAATAGTCACTACTTCTTACATAACCTAGCTACTTATTTATACATTACAAAAAGGGGCCTAAGCATGGGTAAACCCATGGGTCGACATCCCATACCCATTACATAAAACCTTAAAGCCCAAAAATCCTACAAAATGGGTGAGATCCCGCGATCTTTGCTTCGCCTGGGCACTCCATCTTCGACCAGCCTATCGAAGTCCCGAAAATGGTCAAACATGACCAGTGTTTCCTCCAAACCTGGTCAAGGGCCAACAGGCCCCCAAAACTCACCCGTGACTCATCTTGATTCACTCTAATATGGGAAACGGTGCTTCAAAAGCCTCGAGCTTAGTTTGATCTGCCTCGAATTGTTTCTTCGTCAGAGCCTCCTGCTCAGTGAACTCCTAAAGTACTTGCTCGGTGACAGGCCCTTCCAGGCGATGTTCTACTGTTGTGACCACATGTTCCAGTTGTGTGCCTTTTCCCTCAATCTCTTCGAAAAGTGTGTAGGCTTCGTCCTGCACCGGCTGGTGTCTTTATGTCACTTCCATAACTCTTCTCTGGATGGTAGTGACTTGTTGTTGAACTTCGCACTACTCCTGTGACCTTTTCATCTTCTCAATAGCTGTAAGAAGCTTCAGTTGTGCTTGCACAATTGATGCATGTTGCTTCACCTCTTGGAGTTGTGCCTCCAATCGCCTTAGCTATGGATCTTTTGCAAGACACTCATAGGTCTGCACAATTCAGTCACTTAGTTTCTTGCATTCTGAGGCCAACACCCTGATTCTTTCTACTGCGCTCCTGGCAGTTTCTTCCCTCTAATCTTGCACTTCTTGTGGAGTGTTAGGCACTGCTTGGATTTCTAGTTCTTCTACTCATTCTTGAAGCTATTGAATGGCCTCAGGGAGCTTCCCTATTTGTCTCTTAGCTGTCTCTTCTTCCATCTGTGCCAAGCCCGACACAGAGCAAAGTTCTCTAGTCACTGCCTCTCTGACCGTAGTTTGTTTTGCAAGAAGCTGGTCATTCTCTTTCTAAATTTTCTCCTTGTCCTTTTTGAACTTCGCTTGAAGGTCATATTTGTCTTGCTGTGAAACCCGAAGTTTCTCTAAGGCTCCTTTTCTTGCCTCAAGGCCTCTGTGGCCTACTCCTTTTCTTCCTAGACTCAACGAAGTCAAGTATTTGTTGCATCTAATAATCTCCATAATTTAGTGGGTTCATCCCCCAATTATACACTTTCTGCTGAGGATGGTGTAGTAGACACTACATGGTTCAATTGGATAGCTTGTTGGATGTCTTTCAGTTCTTTCTCAATCCCGTCGTATAGTGTTTCTTTCTTCGATTCATGTCTCTACAGGATATCATCTAAGGCATATTCTGCAACTGTGATGATGAGTTGGATATCATCCACTGTGAGCACATTCTGCGAATGAGGCTTAGTGGCTTGGGATTTCTTCTGTGTTGAGGGTTTCTATGGAGAACCCTTCCTTTTCTTTGACATCTCGGCCTCTGTAAGGGGATCCTTCAGCGATGTCACTTCTCCCTTATATTTCTTGTCCTCTTCCCCTTCCTCCTCTTGGTTTACTTCGTCGTCTCCTCCTCTTGCAGGTGAGTCAGACACATCTTCCTCCGATGCGTTGTTCTTTTCCTCACTGTCTATGTCCTGCACTTCCTCCTTTTTCTTCTTTTTCTTTGTGCTACTTGGTCCATCATACTCGGTCTGGATGACCAAAGGGCTTCCAATGATGTCGATATCAGAGAGCTCTGTCTGCTCGACTGGTACAAGTAATTTGGTTGACCATTCCTTAGTTATCTCCTCCATATCTTCATTAGTCAATTTGTAGTAGGACTGAAACTCCTCCTTTATTTCGTTCCAATGTGCAGTGATGTAAATGAACTGTTGGTGTGCATGGAACTTTGCTAGTGGCCTGTATGTATGCAGGTTGTTTGGGGTAATTCAGGGGAATGATTCAATGGCACGCTTGAGCTATAGGTAGTAAGTGTGGAACACCACATTTGATTTCCCTTACTTCAACATGTCGCTCGTATACCACAAGGTGGTGAACTTCGTGGCCAATGGTTCTGATGGCTCAATTTCTAGGAATTTCTCTCCCTCTGGCATCTCCCAAGAAACAAATACAATGAGAATCAATAACCAACTGAAGTGAAATTCATAGCCTTGGTCCTACGCTTCACGACATTACTTCTCCAATTCATTGATGAGGTAGCTCACCTAGTTCATCTGCATTCCTTCAATGCACTTCCCTGCAAGGTCGACTACGAATCCTGTTACTTGCGTGGAGCAGTTCTTTCTGACGATCTTTCATGCTATCAGCTAACATGCTAGGCACACTGCACCATATTGGATAGAGGATACCTTGTAGCCTCTCTTCCCCTTCTCCACATCACACCTCCTTGATGCGCTGGGCCAAGGAGCGATATGATGTCTTTCCTGGGTAGAACTGGTGAGGGTATAGTCCCTGCATGCTCAATATGGTGATCAAGTGGATCAACACCAAATCCACAGTGATGCACCTATCAAACCAAAGGTAACCTCCATGGTATCACGACAGGAGGAGTTTAACGCACGTGTTAACCTCTTGATTTTTGTTGAAGTGGGAGATCTTCATGATGTTCAAGATCATCGATCTCACAATCTCCTTGATCCATGGTTGGGGAACTATCTTAGGATTCTTCCCAGTCATCTTCGTCAGGTAGCAACGTGATGCAAGCATCGCATAATTCTTTTTGTCACCGAGGTTGAAATCACTAAAATTGAGAGTTGGGATTAGTCTCAACTGTGGTCCAACTGTGTGTATCCCCTTCGGGAGGTATGCAATGATGAGTGTGTACTCTAAATCCCATGGGATGTTGTCACGACTAACCACGCTAGCCAAAGGTGGGATGTAGTCGGGAAAAACTGATGGGATCTACTTTGTGTTTGTCAGATCGTCACGGTGCTTGCTTATTTTCTCCGTCGTTGTTCGGGATGGCATAGATTGATGTCCATTCGAGGGGGATTATTGAAATTCGCCCATCGACAATGCATGTACTCATGCAGACATGAATTTCTCAGTCATAAGGTCAATCAAGATCTCTTATACATATTTCTATACATATAGATCTCTTATAAATATTCTTTCTAGGGTCCTACATCCACTTGTTAGTCCAAAACTTCTTTCTATGCATAGGAATAACATATCTTTTACTAACTCTATCAAATTTATTCAGATCAAATTTCCTTTCTTGTAGTTGTGCCCTAGTTTTCAGACTAGGTTAAAATCTGTCAATCATACCTAGATCCATACTTTCAAAGAAAAAATTTCCACTTATCTTACCTTTACCAGAGCACAAAGCTTTAATATTGTACCTCTTTTCTTCAGATCAAACTTCTCTTTTTAGCACAAAGATTTGCAGTCAAGTAGAACACTGCACACTACAGCAATAGATCTATGCACATAGTTTTTTCTTTTCTTCAGTTCCTAGAAATCATAGTTTCATGTGTCGGCAACAGAACCATTTTTTGGCACAGGGGAAGACCCAAGGTTCAATGCTTCAACAATGCACCAACAAAACCCTAACTACCAACCCTTTCGACAACACCTGTGAAGCAGATGAAGTCTCACCCGAGGTAGAGGCAAGGGGGGTTGTAGGACTCAAGTGTCTACAACCTAGCTGGGACACAGATATGTGATTACAACACTTAACATAGCCCTTATCCAACAATATGCATTAAGTTATGATTCTTATTCACATTGCAGATTAACCCTAATTACAGATTTAAGAAGTAGTAATTAAGATTAAGCACATCTAAGAATTTAGCACATAGCATCAAAGTAGATCTAGCATTTATTCATACATCAAGCACTAAGCATCAATGGATCTACCTATCACACACTTAGAAAATATAACCATAAACATCATGAACACATTGCACAAATCACAATAACACAGGATATATGTGGCTCACCCCAGTGTGAGGCTACATCTACCAACTCTTCTGCTTCTTTATTAGCTTCTTCCAATCTTCATACATGCACCAATCCACAGATCCAACTTCGCAAAGGACAAGATATCTGCACGCACATCGTCAGACCCTCCTTCCCTGAATCATATCAAATCACAAAGCCTTACACAATCTGTCTGCACCTAGCACTTACAAAAATGATTTCACTTAGCTCTGCAAGCCTCAACACGTTCGTGCATAAAGCCAACTATCCATGCACTAAGCCGATCAAATGATTAGTCACTACTTTATAAATCACCTAGATACTTTTTTATACATTAAAAAAGGGGCCTAAGCATGGGTAAACCCATGGGCCGACATCCCATACCTGTTACATAAACCCTAAAAGCCCAAAATGCCTGCAAAATGGTTGAGATCTCGCGATCTCCACTTCACCTGGGCGCTCCATCTTCGACCAACCTAACGAAGTCCTACAAATGTTCAAACATGACCAACATTTCCTCCAAACCTAGTCAAGGGAAAATAATAACTTATACCCTTTGCAAATAATTTTATGTAATTGTAGGGAAGAAATAAACCTCAATGACACTCCCTGGTTTCTTCCTATAATCACTTTTCTCTGTCCCAAATCATCCGTCAAACTTAACGGTTTCATCTTACAATTAAGTATCGCATCATGTGATTCCAACCAATCCATTCTTATCACTATGATCCAGAATCGGATCCAGGAGGCTTCCCATGTCCAGAAAAGGATAAAAAATGGAAGTTCTCTGAATTAGATGAAATCAATTCTATTGTGACTGGCTCGTCATGTTGATTCCAACCATATATTTACTTTCTCAAATGGGTGTTGTATGCAAAATTTATCACACACTGATCATTTCCCCAAACAACTAAAAAGTCAACAGGTCAACTGGGAAAAGTCAATGATGATGTCAGCATGACTTCCTGCTGATGTCATCATTCTGACATCAACAAAGTGACATGTGGCAACACAACAGTAGGGTGATTGGGCAGTGACAGGGACCAATCCCACTTCAGCAAGTGGCACATGGTGGACCAATACAACATTGACAAGTGGCATCATTGAGGACCAATGAAAGGGTGCCACGTGGCACCCCATAACTAGTTGAAGGGAAAAATTATTTGGAGCTCACAGGGTTTGAACCCGTGACCTATTGGTCAAACAAGTGCTTTGGTAAAGGTCTAGTGACCAAGTGCCATATTATGTCTTGATATACCATACCCACTTTGTAGTAGTTAAAGTGTTGTGTATGAGCATTGGAGGTGGAAGGGGGTTGGGGCTACGCCCCATCCCATAGACTCATCATTGCATACGACCTTGGAGTAAAAGGTGCAGGTGTGAACTTACTATACCACCGTAACCATAAGATTTGGGTGCTACTCTACTCCACCATTGGTGCAATGGTATAGGCGTGGATCCTATGCACTAGCCGCCCTATACTCGGGGGTTATAACCATAAGCTAAAGGTATGGGGGCATAGTTCTATGGTAATGCACCATATGGCCCAAGTTTTTGGGCTAGAGGCTAGCGCACATCCCTTTGGGCTGGCACTTGGCCATATGTAGTATCCACGTGACCAAGAAATGGGGGCGCACACTGGGTATAAGGGGCTTATCCCTATATTTAATAAAATGTGGGTTTTCAATATATGTTATGGATTTTATTTTGATTTTTGGCCTGTTAATAGAGGATTTTGCCCATTATTGGGGGATATTGGGCCCTTTTTGAGGCTGGATTTTGGTAGGAAGTTGGGGGATGATAACCAAATTCAAGTATATATAAAATAGGCCTTCTTGAGGCCATGAGGAGATTCAGAGTAGAGTTATGATGAAGGAAATCCAAGCCAAAGCCATTTTTATACAGGTAATATGTTGAAGAGAGCATCTTTGTGGGGCATTTCTAGGAGCTCTGGTCATCCAGTTTGAGTGTCGTCTCTTCTGTTGGGTTCTTGAGATATAGGAGAAAAATACCAGATGAGTGTTGTAGCCTTTTGGAACTAATGCAATGTAATTATTGAGCTTTGAACAGAAATAAAGAAGCCTCACCGACTAAGACAAAGGCTCAGAGACATAGGCGAGATTGTTGAGCTCCATTATCACTTCTCTTGTTATGGTTTGTTGTTCTTATTGCTTCATTTCAGTTCTATATAAGTGTTTATGGATTTGATATATTATCATATCTTCTTCCTCTTTCATAAATCTTCCTAAATGGTTAATAAACACATGCATAATAACTCAACCACGGTCATTTAAAAGATCAGTTTCAGATCCAGAACTAGTTGACGTTTGGATTTGAGTTTTGCATGCTAAACAGGGAAAAGTGATCCATATTTTATGAGAAGAATGAAATGACTACATATTATTAACAATTTCTTAACAAAAAATAACAAAGATACAGTAAAACAAGTTTTCTATTCAATAAGGAAATAAGCTGAAACTGTAAAATGCAACGGAAACAAGCTTGCTAGAATGGTGGAATCTTATCTTTGAGAAGAGATGTGACGATTGCACTCATTTGCAAGAAGATCATTAAAATGAGGCTCTGAAGGACTTTTTACAATAAACAGGAATTCCAAAAACCCTAGACATCCAAAAACCTAACCCTAGGAGATGAAGCGCCAAAAAGTCATGTGGGCCTCGTTTGGGTAGCACATCAATATCCTCCTGGATAAATACTACTTCCTTAGGAAGCAATGTTCTCCATTTCATTGAGGTCCCCCATCAGATGAGGAAATTTCTGCTGAATTTGGCCCCGGGTGAGCCACTTTCCTTGGTGTAAGAGTTGCCCTGCTTTGAAAACTCGATAGAGATGGATCCTTTGTTGTTGAGTGCCCTTGATCTACGTGTCCACAATCTGATCATTCTATTCCTGTTGTATGCAGTCAGGGTTGAGCTATGTTGGTGTTAGTTGTTCTGCTACTTCTAAGGTGTCCAATAATGGTGCGAAATAAGGATGAAGGAGATCCACATTGAACATTGGGTGGAGGCCAAGGAAAGGAGGAATGTTGAGCTCAAAAGAATTATCCCCCATAGCCTTGGTGATGGTTTATGGCTCATAATGGAGTGGGTGAAGGTTTGGATGGGGTCCTGTAAGGCGTGCTTTCTGCAAGTGCAACCAAACTTTGTCGCCCACCTGAAACTTATGTGGCACCCGATGTTGATCATGGCGTTGTTTGTACTTGTCATTGGACTTTCATAGGATATCCTGAACCTATTGACAGATGTAATGGATTTTCTCAATGAACTGGGTGGCTTTTTCAACTTCAGTTGGAGCAAGAGATGAGTCGGTCGAGGTGACTACAAGAGGAAGTGAAACATCTATGGGACCCAATGGTTGAAATCCCAACCCCACCTAAAAGGGGATGTGGTTGGTTGAGCTATGCAGGGCTCAATTGTAGTTATGTTGGACATAGGGAAGGATGTCATCCCATGTGAGAGGGTTATTTGAATTATACATTTGAAGGATATGCACAATCATTCAATTTATGACCTCGGTTTTCCCATTTGTCTAGGGGTGGAAGGTCATGGATTTGGTGAGCTTGGTGTCTAGTAGTGTCCAGAGGCTCAACCAGAATGTGATGAGAAATCAAATGTCCCGATATGAGACAATGGTTTGTGGGATTCCAAAATGTACCCAAACTCATTCAAAGAAGATCTTGGTAGTGGTGTTTGTTGTGATGTTCTTCTTGCAGGCAACCAATATCGCCATCTTAGAAAAGCGATCAACAACCACAAAAACACAGTCATTTCCCCGCTTGGTGGATGGGAGGCCTGACATGTAGTCCATTGAGATGCATCCCCATGGCCTGTCAGGAGTAGGAAGAGGGGTGTACATGCCCTATTTCTTAGTGGTTAGTTTGGAAATAACGCAAGCAATGCAGGACCTGATATACTTGTTGACCTCCTGTCGAAGTTTTGGCTAGTAGAAATGTTTCTATAGTATTGCCACTGTCTTTTCGACGCTGAAGTGTCTTTCCACCCGACTGTAGTGGGATTCCCAGATCAACTTCACTCTCTCGCTTGATGGAACACATATGTGGCCTAGATGACACAACAACCCATCCTGAAGATGGAAATTATCGACAACTGTGTTTTCCCCCAACATTTGGTAGGTGGTGGCGAAGTTCGGGTTTGTCTCATAGAGTTGGGGGCATCCAGAGGTCTCATGGACAAAAGATTCTAGCACCATTGTGAGTGCCATGACCGGTGGCCTACTAAGGCAATCAACAACACGATTGGTGCTTCCTTTTTTATACTTGATGTTGAGGTGGAATTACTGCAAGTATGTGGACCACTCTTGATGGCGGTCATTCTACAATTTTCCTTGTGTCTGCATGAACTGCAGTGGCTTATGATCAATGTGGATTACTGTCTCCTTCCCAAGAATGTAATGTCTCCACTGGTGGTAGTTTTTCACAATGGAGTACATTTCTTTTTCATAAGTAGGGTACTTGCGGACAACATCTAATAGTGTCTCACTATGATAGGCCACGGGGTGGCCGTGCTGAGTGAGAACAACACCCACAACATAGTCTGAAGCATCTGTCTTGTTCTCAAAGGGTTGTTGCAGGTATGGTAGTGAAAGTACTAGGGTTGAGCACAAGTTTTGCTTCAAATCATCGAACGCTTGTTGTTGGGACCAAACCCACGCAAATTTCGCCTTACCACCACCCTTGGTTATTTGGCTAAGGGCCCATGCAATATGGGAAAATCCCAACACGAACTTGCGGTAGAAATTGGCAAGGCCCAAGAAGCTTCGAAGCTCAGTGAGTGTGGTTGGGGCTAACCAGTCAAGGATGACTAAGATCTTGGCTGGATCCACATGTACTCCATGTTGATCAATGATGTATCCCAAGTAATGGACCCTGTCCATGCCTAAGGAGAATTTTTCCAAGTTGGCATATAGCTTGTGCTGTTGTAGGGTGTGAAGAACCTACTGAATCTGTTGCAAGTGTTTGGCCCAAGTCTTGTTGTAAATGAAAATGTCATCCAGATACACCACTACAAAAGTATTGGTGAATGGTCACAAGATATCGTCCATCATCCTCATGAAAGTGGCTGGAGCATTTTTCAAACCAAAGGGCATGACAAATCATTCAAAAAGGCCTTCCTTTAACTTGAAGGTGGTCTTCCATACATCTATCTCTTCTATTGGGACTTGGTGATAGTCAGAATTCAGATCAATCTTACTGAAGTATTTGGCCCCCGTGAGTTGATCAAGGAGGTCATCAATTTGAGGAATTGGGTACCGGTTTCTGACTCTGATTTTATTCAGAGCCCGATAATCAATGTAGAGTTGCTAGGTTCCATATTTATTCTGTACCATCATGATTGGACTCCCGCAAGGTGATGAGATGGGATGGATGTGCCCCTTATGGAGAAGTTCTTGGATCTATCGCTTGATCTCCTCATTCTCTAATAGAGAGAAACTATAGATTGGCCCATTGGGAAGCGATGCACCGGGGGTCAGATCGATGGGGTGCTTGACCTGGTAGTGTAGAGGTACCCTGGTAGGTGAGGAGAAGATATCTGAGTATTCTTCCATGACCTTATCTACTTTCTTCTGTTGTGTGGAGAGGTCGTCCATAGAGACCATGGATGTGGCTATGATCTTTCGCTTATTCTGAGAGTGAATCACGAAGAAGACAAATTTCCCCATCTGAGAGATGACCTTGCTCCATTAATAAGCATAGATCAAGGAAATAGCACTAGGTGGGAATGCCTCAAAGTAATAATAACACTACAAGGCCTAGACTCATATACAACATGATGTTTACATAAATAAGGTTGGCCCAAAAGAACATCACAAACTTCGAAAGGAGAAACATCACACAATACCTCGTCTTTGAAGGGCTTGATTCCATATGATAGTAGACACTGTTGGCTCACGCGAAGATTGCTTCCTTGGTGGAGACATCCAATGGTGTAGAGTTGTGGGTGCAGCTTTGTTAGTAGGGCCAGCCTCTTGACGACCTATGCTGAGATGAGGTTCTTCTAGCTACCGCTATCAATGATGAAGTACAATGGGGTTCCTTTTACCCACATTTGTGAATGGAAGAGGCACTCTCCTTCTTCTGGATCATCTGGTTCACCACGTTGGAGCTTGGTGGTAGAAACGGTGGCACTGGGTTCCACGTTAATGATCTTTCTTCCCATTTCTAGTTTTTTCTCAGAGTCAGAACCCGCATCTGATTCAGAGGCTTTCACTTTGGCCACCAACGATTTCTTTAATCGGCAGTCAGCAGTGTTATGCCAAGGGTTCTTATGGAAGTAACACCACTTTGTGGTATCTTTATTTGTCTTTCTGGTGTCCTTATTTTCTTGCGGATTGGACAAGTTGTCCTGATACTATCCTTTGTTCTCTGGGTTGGGTCCGCCCTTTCCTAGATTTTGTTGTGAGGTGTTCCCAGGACCAAATTGTTGCATCTTTTGTTTGAGCTTCTACTCGATTTTGACAACATATTGGTAGGTCGCGCCCAAGGACGAGATGTCTAGAAATTTCAGTCTGGATGTATCTATGCAGAGCATCACAATACTTTGCACCAGATGTCACTCTAAAACTTTGATACCTAGCTTGGTGCGCAAGGTATAGAAGATATTTGTGAAATCTGGCACTGCTTGGTCTCTTTCTTGCCACAGTGTGGTCCATTTGGTATAAAAGTCATCATAACTTCCGACAGGGTAGTATCATTCCTCAATAGAATCCCTAAAGGATTCCTAGGTGGTTGTGACTGTAAATAATGATGGTTCCTCTGTTTCATTTTTCTCACAGAAGGTTTCCCACCAATCTTTGACATTGGGAACGACTTTGAGGAGTGAAAAAGTAATCTTTTCTCTATTCGAAAAGTTATGGACAGAAAAATGCACTTCTAGTAGATTCAACCACTTGTCTACAACATCTGCGTCTATCTGACCTTCAAATATAGGAATATCAAAGTTTATTTGTACCTTGAAGGGGGAGACACCTCCGCTCGAAGAAGATGTGTCACCTGTTGGTAGTCATCGAAGGATTTGCACGAAACTATCCATCATCTCGTTCCTTTGTTGCGTGAGGGATTCCTCAATGAATAATTTGAAAGGATCTCTTGTCCCGTCATCTTTCTTTTCTCCTGCCATGAGAGGTCGCTTGGGCGTGCAAGAGCTTTTGTCCTCAAGAGAAACAATCTCGAGACCCAACTCTTTGTACTCCGACCTCATTGGGGAAATGCATTAAGTTGACAAGGAGTAGACCGCTATGATACCACTGATCTGGATTTTATGAGAATAATGAAATGACTACAGATTATTAACAGGTTCTTAACACAAAATAACAAAGATACAATAAAACTGGTTTTCTATTCAATAAGGAAATAAGTTAAAACTGTAAAATGCAGTGGAAACAAGATTTCTGGAATGGTGGTGGCTTATCTCTGAGAAGAGATGTGATGGTTGTGCTCATTCACAATAATATCATTACAATGAGGCTCTGAATGAATTTTTACAATAAACATGAATGCTCTGTAAGGAATCCTCTACTGAGGAGTCTATTGTCTCGGTGTTGATAAAATAGGTCCTCTAGGCATATCTCAATGCCCAAAATTCTGTCTGGCTGGTGTCTATTGGTGTTGCACTCTCGGTGTCACCTATCCAGTATGTCTAGTAGGTGTCCTACTCTGTGTAACATACCCAGCAAGCCACAAGCCAAGTTATGCTACCTGCAAGCCCACCCTTGGACTTCTTTCTCATACCAATACCTTCTTTATTTATTAAATATGCATAAGATAAGAGAATTAATGACATGAACAACAATATCGAGAAAACATGCATGTTATAAAGATTCAATTAACGATAATTCAATATACAATGGAAAAACATTCATACACAGATAATAATGTCACAAAAAAGAGCACTTATCTTTATGAAAGATGACACCAACTAGCTTCAGACCAAGGACATTCCACCCAATCGTAGACACTATTGCTCCAAATATCAACAATAATGTCACCCCCGAGCCAGGGCTATGAATCCACAAGGACGGTTCCAGAGTGAACTTGGCTTCCCAAACTAGTCAACTCTCAAGCTCTCACAGGCTTCATAGTACTCACAACAATCCAAGTACCAAGATCTCTTCTACCCAGCTTGCACAACCCAAGAGAATGGACCTCTACCTTTCTCTACCATGCAGTCCCTCAGGAAATCCTTCTCCTTATTCGGGCCTCTAGTGCAACTGGTCCAGAATCTCAATGTTGGAACTCTCAATACACGAGGCTGTGAGCCATGTTGAACACATTCCACTGCATATCAGACATGCAAGCGTCAAGGAATGACTGGATCACACCAGTGACCAATACATCCAACTATCCCATGGCTAATTATTTCGTAGTTGAGTCCCCCTTCCCCAGACCAATACACAGGTGAGGATGGATGGAGGAGGTAGGTAAGTGCATGGGAGTGCATGAGGGTAAGAATGAGGTAACACAAAGGTGATGGAGCAGACAATCCAAAGACCAACCCCACAATCAGACCACGGGTGGGTTTATGTATGTTCGTGGGGAAAATCAAGAACCTCCTGGCCTCCCCAAGAAGCTCATGTAACCAATCCCCCCCCCCTTTAGGAGAAAATGTAATTAACATAGGAATAAACATTTAGCCTCTCAAGATCCCTCTCTTGTGGAATCATGGCCCCTTATAACTCTAGTCCTAGTTTGTCTAGCAACCATCCATGTATTTATTATTAATAATGATAAAAACATTACATGTCTTGGGAACACTGCCTTTTGATAATTGTTTGGGCACTCTGGCCTCTCAGCATTGTAACAATACATTATTTAAAATGAGGTTTCAAAACCTGGGGTGTTACACTCTGACCCCCACTTTTCAACTCTTCTTCAATAATGAGGGCCTTTTGAATTGCATCATGCAACATTTGGGGCATTAGAATCCTCACCTTTGCATGAATGTTGAAGTTAAGTCCAAACATAAACTTGTTGACCTTTAACTTCTCTGTGTTCAGATGTGGAGCATATCTAAGTAGCTCCATGAACTTGGCCTCATACTCCGGTATCGTATGACTACCCTGTCATAAGGAATTTAACTCATTAAGTTGGTGATCAATGAATTAATCTGAAAAGTACCTCTCCCGAAATCATTGCTCGAACAATTCCCATGACACATATTCAATGACCGTGTTTAGTTGAGGTAGCAACGTCTTCCACCAAAGTAGAGAAATCCCTTTAAGTTGAAATACCGCTATGCATACTTTCATGTTGGAGGTGTAATCATGAAGTGTGAAACATATCGCCATGTTCTCCAACCATGACTGGGTGGCTGAGCCATCTGTGGCACCCAAAAACTCGAGAAAATTCATCTTCTCGAGTTCTCTGTGTATACTACTACTACTTGATGGAGTGCACTATGAACCCTCATTGGGCATAGATGTTTTTCCCTCATCCTGATCAAGATGGTTGATCAATGCCTCTGACATCCTCTGGAAGGATCTCATCATACCTACCACATCTCCCACATAAACCTTCTCTCTCTCAATAGTCTGCTCATCTCCCTAAGGGTTAGATCCCTCTGGCATTGATACTCTTGGA
>ML809573.1:83744-103963 GCA_009831015.1 Picea engelmannii | reverse complement strand
CTTCCTTGGCGGAGCCATCCAATGGTGTAGGGTTGTGGGTGCGGCGTTGTCGGCAGGGCCAGCCGCTTGACGACCTCTGTTGAGATGAGGTTCTTCCGGCTACCGCTATCAATGATGAAGTGCAACGGGGTGCCTTTTACCCACATATGTGAATGGAAGAGACGCTCTCCTTCTTCTGGCTCGTCTAGTTCATCAGGTTGGAGCTTGGTGGTAGCAACGGTGGCACTGGGTTCCACCTCAATGATTTGTCTTCCCCTTTCTAGTTCTGGCTCAGAGTCAGAACCCGCATCTGATTCAGAGGCTTTAACTTTGGCCACCAATGACTGCTTTGAGCGGCAGTGAGCAATGTTATGCCAAGGGCTCTTATGGAAGTCGCACCACTTTCCGATATCTTTCTTTGTCTTTCTGGTGTCCTTCTTTGCTTGCGGCTTGGAATGGTTGTCCTGATACTGTCCATCTTTGCTCTGTCCTTTGTTCTGTGGGTTGGGGCCGCCCTTTCCTGGCTTTTGTTGTGCGGGGTTCCCAGGCCCAAATTGCCATGTCTTTTGTTTGAGCTTCTGCTCGATTTTGACGACATATCGGTAGGTCGCGCCCAAGGATGAGATGTCCATAAATTCCATTTTGGTCTGGATGTATCTATGCAGAGCACCGTGATACTTGAGCACCAAATGTTGCTCTGAATCTTTGATACCCATCTTGGTGCGCAAGGTATGGAAGATATTTGTGAAATCTTACACTATTTGGTCTCTTTCTTGTTGCAGTGTGGTCCATTTGGTTTACAAGTCGTCATAACTTCCGACAGGGTAGTATTGTTCCTTAATAACATCCTTGAAGGATTCTCAAGTGGTCGTGACTGTAAATAATGAGGGTTCCTCTGTTTCCTTTTGCTCACAGAAAGTTCCCCACCAATCTTTGACAAGGGGAATGACTTTGAGGAGCGCAAAAGTAATATTTTCTCTATTCGAAAAGTTATGGACAAAAAAATACCTTTATAGTAGATTCAACCACTTGTCTACAGCATCTGCGTTTATATGAATTTCAAATATAGGAATATCGAAGTTTATCTGTACCTTGAAGGGGGCGACGCCTCCGCTCGAAGAAGATGCGTCGCCTGTTGGTAGCCGCCGAAGGATTTGCACGAAACTATCCATCATATTGTTCCTTTGTTGCGTGAGGGCTTTCTCAATCAACAGTTTGAAAGGATCTCACATCCCGTCATCTTTCTTTTCTCCTGCCATGAGAGGTCTCTTAGGCCATTGAGAGATTTTGTCCTCAAGAGAAACAAGCTCGAGACCCAACTCTTTGTACTCCGACCTCATTGGGGACATGCATTAAGAGGACGAGGAGCAGACTGCTCTGATACCACTAATCCGGATTTTATGAGGAGAATGAAATGACTACAAATTATTAACATGTGCTTAACACAAAATAATAGAGATATAATAAAATTGGTTTTCTATTCAATAAGGAAATAAGTTGAGACTGTAACATGCAACAGAAACAAGCTTGTTGGAATGGTGGCGGCTTATCTCTGAGAAGAGATGTGACGGCTGTGCTCATTCGCAAGAAGATGATTACAATGAGGATATGAAGGCCTTTTTACAATAAACAGGAATGTCAAAGACCCTAGACATCCAAAAACCTAACCCTAGGAGATGAAGCGCCATAAGTCATGTGGGCCCCGTTTGGGTAAGTTAGTACATCAACTTCCCGGGGTCGTAACTTTTGCATACGATCTTTGTTTTAGGCGTATGATAGCCTGTTGGAAAGGTATCGTCGAGGAGATTCATTTTGGGGGAAATATTGAAAGAACTTATATATTTCTTCCCCTTTTTCCCAAAAAACATCGTTTAGGGCCTCAAAACGACTCTGGAAGTGAAAAACTGCTAAAAATAGTAAATTACCAAAATTGTCAAAAAAATGTTTTTAGCCAGTTGGAAAAGGTGGGTGGCCATCGATATCCACCTAGATCACTGGTAAGGAGAGGTAGTTGAGGAACTGTGTAGTAGAGAAGGGACTCCCTTGTGTGAATAAAATCCAGTTGGGAAGGTACTTGATAAACTCGTGGATGTCCCAAGTTCAGTGGGAAGAGGGAAACTTATGTTGTTGCAAGTGGAGAGAAGGATAGTAACCTTCATGATCCATTCTTTGACTTGGCAGTAAACTGAGATAGTCCCTTGGTGGTATCATGTCCTGGCACAAGGGTGGCATGATGTCGAAGTAACAGAGCAACAGAGCCTATGATTGGGTGGAAAGGCATTTCCCCTCAATCAATTGGATGAGTTGGAAACATTATTGAACGAATAAGTGTTTTCACCTATAATGTTTATTAAATGTTTGATAATGGTCATATATTGCATTATGTTCAATATGTTGGGTTAAATGTGATGAATGAATGTTAAAACGTCGATTTAAATGGAGCGATATTATCTCCCTTGATTGTTAAATGTAGTATCTGTGACAAATGTATGAGGATGGCTAGTGCAAGCCAATAATCATGTATTTTCTCCTGTTTTTTAAATGGAATGTTTGCAAGATATAAAAATATTCATTGGGTACTTGAGTAAAGTGTTTCTTGTTTTCTATGGAAGTGGTATAATAGCTTGAAGGAGTTGAGTTAAACCCTTATAGGAAAGATTGTGGGATGGTTATGTCCTTCAATAATCCCTTAAATCTGTTGAAAACCTTTATTTCAACCCAGAGGAATGACAGCTATTGATTCGACAGAAGGAGCGGATCTCGACCATTCATCGAAGATCCTGGCGTCGGGAGAAAGTTTATTGGAAGGTGGGACCTTCGGAAAGACCCTGAATGTGAAGTCTTGGTGAACTCTCGATGGGAGCATTCCGAGAGAAGGTGAGTCGATGATCTATCAGAGGTTAAGCTGATGTGATATGGACCATTGTTGTCCCAAGCATTAAGTCGATAAGTCTATCAGGAGAAAGGAGATCGAGAAGATTTGAAAAAGGATGTAAGAGTAGTTTTTGATGGGAAACACCCGATGTCTAGAGCCTGAGGATGAGGAGAACCATAGATCTATCAGTGTGGATGGCGATGGGTCTAAAGTCATCGGATCTAGAACGATCCATCCCGAAGAAAGATTCTCGTCGATGTGGTGTGTTGGTTAAATACTATGTATTTGTGAGTTTCGAGTGGTCCCTAATCATTAGATGTGAGGATTTGAGGACTCTCAAATTCGTTGGAGAATTCACATCGAAGAGGTTTGATCAGGAAGTCTCGTGATCACTTTGAGTGGGTGCATATGGATGGTGAAAGGTCCCGAGTGGACAAGAGTCGTCGATCCATAGGTAAGACGATCTCATATAATCACAGTCGTAGATTTGTTGTAGACCCCACTTGTCAATGTGTTGAATGGAGGATGGGAGAGGCATTAGTCGTCATGTAGTTTGAGGTGTCGATTTGATCGGGGCCATTTGTTCCACAGTCTCGAAGACCGTTGGATCTATTGGGAGTATGACTGTCATGAAGATTTCATCGAGAATGAAGAGTGGGTTGTTGAGCATGTTCTCTCGATGGGGAAGGAACTTAATTCACCGTTGATTGTCGATCTGGTCGCGCTGGGTCAATCACAACCGTCCAATCGGGAAAATTCATCCCTAGTTTGTGCAACAACATTCCACCATGGAATTGTTAAGTGATGTATGGTGACAAGTCTGTGGATTTGTCATGGGCGTATGTTGAGAAAAAGAAGTTCTCGTGTGTGTCACGATGGACAGAGGTCGTGTAAGGGTGGAAAACCCGATATCTGAGTTAATGGAAGTGGAAATTCTACATTCCACCAGCCTAAGAAGGTTTAGGGGGTCAGGTGTGTTACATTTTACTTAATGGTACGACTCCCATAACAAGTTAACAAGTTAATAACACTATGTTTTTTAAGTGTTACATTTCTTATTGGTATTTTTTGTGTTGGCACAATTCACGCCATTCCTTCTATCTCAGTATAATTTAACATTGGGACAACTCACCCACACCAATTTATTAGTCCCTACAAATAGGTTTTAGAATTGCACCATGCTCCCATGTGCATGCCTTTGTCTTTGTGACTATGCTTGAATCCTATTGACTACTCTCTTTTTTTAACCATAACTAGAAGATTTATATTAAGTAAAAGTTGTAGCCAGGCTCGCAACAAGTGTACATCAGAAATTGTTTCTAAACTGTAAGTTCACAAACAAAAACAGACAATGTTCCAACATATAGTTGTAGCCCATATACAACTTCATATGCAACATAGTCCAAAAATACCTAGTAATGTAACTTCTACAAAAAAAGGCCTATAATCATGATTATTTTATAAAACATATCTATTTAGTAGAAGGCATGTCAACTGGTAGCTTTGTCCGTTACTTTCTTAGTTGGATCCAACACCCACTTGATTGGTTCCACATTCTTTGGAAGTTGATGGATTGTGTAATCTTCCATGGGCTTCTAGAAGTTAGAATTATCAAATTGCAATTTATTAGAATTTCCAAATTTCTCACCTTTGGGCAAGTTAACTACCATATGAGCGAAGCTCACTTTGATCTGCGTCCACTATGTTGAGTTGGTGCTTATGTTGCATTAATGTGCCCATTATGACTTCAATTTAAGCAGATACACTATAGTCTTGATCCTTGTTTTTCTCTAAAATTGTATGAATCGAGCTATGGTTTCCTTCAATTGCCTCATTGTGTCACCTTAGTGCCCTCCCGATCTCCTAAAGCTCCCTATAGTCCATCTGAAAAATACAGAATCCCAGGTCGCAAAGTAGAGGATGGGAGTCAAGAAGTTATAAATTGTCGAATTGAGAACTAAAGATAAACATAGAAAATACAAGTAGCGGGGCCGATACAAATAAAAGTCAAAATAGACTCAATTAAGGCCCGTTATGCAATAAAAACTGAAAAGAACCACCCAAAATAGAGAAAAGGCCTAAACCTTAAACCAATCACTTCAAATGTTTCTATCTCGTAGACAGAGATGAACAACGGGTCACTCAAACTAGAAGTTACTCCAAATGATAATGAGAATTCTTCCAAAAGTATGGTCGGACTCCCTATGGGAGAAGCCAAACCAATCTCACCAAAAAATAACACTAGAGACCAACCTAGAATCCAATTCATCAAAAAATAAGGAAGACGAGTTGTCCCACTTAGTTATGGAGCATGTCATCGCATAGATTGTAGTTGGGCAAAGCCCAACCCAATCTACAAAGGTGGGGAAACTATGGAAACACCTACCCATTGTCACCTTAGATAGGTACTCCCCTCGCTTTAGTGAAGGAGAAATCCTACACAAGGGGGGAATCTCGGTGACCCTAGGGGGATTGAGACGGAGGGTGGAGAGATAATGAGAGGAACCCCTTAGGTCAACGATGGAAGAAGGATGGCTTGGAAGTGAGTCTTGTGGATGGAAGATGGTTGGAAAAGACTTCAGTACCTGCACCAAAGTGTTACACCTACCCGAGACAAGACAAATAATAGTGATACAAGACTTCAGATCAATGGGACAAGCAAGTGAAGCTTGTTGTCCTAAATTACAACAGTAAACAAAGGTATATATTAGCAATGAAATCAATTATTTAACCCATAAATAACCATCAAAAGCATCAAATAATTATTGAGTAATGAAGCATTAAACAAGTAGATAGATTATCAATACTTTGGCACAAGCTTTCATGGTCAATTAGGGTTGTTAAGTGATGTTTTCATAAGTCAATTAGGGCTTATAAGTGATGTTTTCAGAAGTCTATTAGAGCAGCCTTATGGTTGTAGCAAACAATTTCTACAACAATAATATTGAACTAACAAAAATCACAAGTAAACCACCCAAGTGATGCATAATGATTAGTAGATAATTATGGCAACTTTCTAGCAAATTCTAATGGTTGAAAAGTGAGTAAAAGAAAGAGTTTTAAATGAGTTTGATGCAACCCTAATGGTTGTAGCATAAAGTTATAACAACAATAAGGTGTACTTGGCTAAGCTAGATGCCCCCATGGCTCAAGCAAGCCTAAAGCATGTAAATTTGATTCCACTTTAGACAATTGAAGTATCTCAGCAAAACATGTTATCCAATGCAACTATTTTGTTTCTCCAATGCAATTTTCATACTAGTGTTTTGAGTCTATTGGGTAAATGGAGTCTTGGTTATAAGAGTTAGATCCACAATATCTCTAGGGGTGTTATCCCTTTTACTCCCTAGAGCATGCAAAACCAACAAAGTCAAGTCTAGGAGGGTGTAAGCCATTTTACTCCTCCTAGCAACCTTGTAAAAATGACTTATCAAATTGCAAATAAAATGGACCTTGGTGGAGGGTGTATGCCCTTATACTCCTCTAAGGATTTTAGACAAGTGTAGAATAAAACAAGAAGAAAATACCAATAAAGTACATAATTTTCCTTGCCAATTTCATAAGATAGCAAGACCAAACCCTAGTTTACCAAGATAATTCTATCAACATGCAATAGAACAAGCCTCCAAGAGGTGTGCACCACCTTAGATCCACAATATACCATAACAAGCATCCAAAAATGTTGCACAAGAGAGAGAGAGAGAGAGAGAGAGAGAGAGAGAGAGTCCAAAATGCCCAAGTGGGGCGCAAATTTCAACCAAGTAGTCTTCTCTAATGAGAGAATTATGTCAAAATGAAATGAATTTGATCCTTATTTATACAAAACCTCTAAAAATTGTTTGTCCACATTTAATTAAGGTAAACCACAAAATAAGGGGGCCATCCCTTTTAATTTTTCCCCTTTACAAATTTAATTTGATTTTACACGTAAAGAAACCCTAAAAGGTGATGTCAATCCCTAAGGGGGTGACGTCTTGGTACCTTTGGCAAGTCGTTGAGCAATAGGAGGAAGTCGTTGAGCTTCTAAAGGCTTTCCCTTCATGCACTAGGGTCTTCTCATTGTGCAAGGGGTCTTCCTCATCTGAAGGTGCCAAGTGTCCATCAAATCATCACCACCACCACAAATCCTAGCCCTAGTCAAGACGCCAAGCCCAAGAAGTATGGTGTAAGGCCTCCAAAGGCAAGTCGTTGGGCTAGATAAGGCTAGGTGTCAATTCTAAGGTCTTCTCTCTTACCTCCAAAGGCAATGTCCAACCTCCGTCTTGCCCCCAAATTTTGGGTCATGGCATGCAACTTGTGGGCTTCTTGCCCCAATGAAGGCCCAAGTTGGGCTTGTTCCTTCAAAACATCCATCATACAAGGTCCTGCAAAGACAAATGAGTGTGCCCTCCAAGGGTCTCAAGTCAAATGTATCATGGCAAGTAAAATCAATTTTAATACAAGAGCCACCTAAACATGTGCATTAAAACTACTTCATCAAATTAAACAAGTGCTCAAAGACCTTATGCAATGTACGAAGTTTAGGTATGGGAGGGTTGTCAAGGTGACCTATTGGGTGATTCATTCCTTAAGTCAAGGAGTGTTTCTTGGGTGGACCCCTCTCTAAGTCATGTGGAGAAGATGAAATGGATGGGGGTAATACTTTTGGGCATGGGGTTCATGACATACAAGGGTTAGTATCGTCTCATTTATGGGTGCCTTTGTAGAGGATGTGTTACACCTTCGTTTTCAATTAATCATTTTTCCAAGCCCATTTATTTGCCATTAATTAATTGAAGTCCACAACAATTGGGTACTCCAAAAGGGTAATATTAGACTTGGGAGGCAATACCACGATGCCACTTGAAGGGAGAGGTACACAAAATTCCATAGGGGTAAAGCAAAGGTTGTAATGCACTTGTGTAGATCCCTCAACAAGTGGGACGTCTATATAATATGAATTTGTTTCTTGCAGGTCTTTGATTTTTTTTAATGAGAAATGTTTCATCGTTCTCAAGACCTCTTTGGGGGAGCATATGGAAGGTTATAGTTTTGTCTTTTATATTTTCCAGTGATGTTCCCTCAAGGCCTTCAACCCCTTCTTCCCATGAAATGAGGTACAATCCCTTCTTGGGTCAATACACCCGAAAGTCCCAAAAGGTAAGGAGGTGAAAAGGATGAACTATGAAAAATGATAAGTATGATCGAGAATGGTCTGATGAGTCATCAAGGGGACCTCCCAGTAGCAAACCCATCCCCAAGGGTGATCACTTACTAGGGCACAATGCCAACCACCAAGGTGAAACAGGGCAAAGAGAATAATTTCCAAGCTAACATTCTATAATAAAAAGCAGCTTTAATTACAACATACTCAAATGCCTCGAGTATTAAAGTGACACTTACCATAATACCTGACTTGTACCTCATGGAGCAAGACCCATTGTCTTGTGGAAGCAAGCTAATGTGGTGAATGTCATCGTGATGAATCGATGATGCGTGGTGGTGAAGTGGGTATCTATCTATGCATGTGAATGTTGTCAGTCATGTGTCTCTCAGTACTCCATGTCTGCAACCTGAGGGCCTCGAGACATCATCTCCTTAGTTATACCTAGAAATTGGGGATAACATAGCCAAGAAGGAGCACCAAAGGCACAAGATAGATGACCAAACTAACAACCACCAGATAGAACCATGATATGACCTTTTGAAGCCATCACCCAAACAAACCATACCATTATGCCATAATCCCACAACACTTATGTCGATTACCAACCACTTCTCCATAAAGATGTGAGGGAATGAGGTGTAGCATGTGACAAGAGGGGAACAATTGCTTCACATTATCCTTCCTCCCGTGTAAACTATGAACTTTTCGATGAACCATGTGCCCTCTTAAATGAGTTGTACATGGATTGATCTTTATGCATTCATGGGATGGGATGGTAATACTCCTTGTCGTTAATGACAATTTTCCCCATGTTTTTCAAGGTGGCTTGATTGGAAAAACGATCCGCTATTAGATTGTTTTCCCATGGGACATGATAAAATTTCACCTTTTTAATCGAACTTTTCCCTTGTTGAATCCTCTCTATCATTAATGCCAATCTTGAATATGTTAATATTTTTGGTGTAACTACGGAAGATATTCTTGTATATTTGTTTTAGTCAAACCTTTAAAAGGTTATTATAATTATATTGTATAAGTCGGCTCAACATAAATTATTATATTATTGGTATTTTACTTATAATTGTAAAAAGCCCCATTGTGGCTAGTCGGCCCTGTTTTATGGGTTAGTTAGGTCAAGAGTCATGTCTCTTCAAGAGACATTGTTGTGTATAAATAGATGATAGGTTCGTCTCATATCGACACACACTCACACACTTCTCTTGTGCATCTTTGAGCGCATAAGAGGGTCTAGAGCACAAGTCTTGGAGACTGGTTCTTTTGGTGTTTTGGTCTTGGTCTTTCTTGGAGAGCTATAGCGCATCATTGCACTGGTTGAAAGAATCTATATTGAGGATTTTGGTTGTTGGGTTTTCTCCCCCATGAGGGTTTCCCAGGATAATCTTTGTTTTCTATTGTATATGTGATTGTCTATCTTTTAGTGATCCTACTACAGTTGTTATTAGATTAAGTAATTGTAATTGTGTAAATAGAAATTTTAAAATTCTAACTTGGTATCAGAGCAGGCTTGAATAGAAGCCAATTGCAGATCTAGAAGCCTAAAAGGGAGTTGTTTTCAGTCTAGAGACAAGTCAGACAAACCAAGACCATCAGAAGGCAGGATGACTACCAGAACAAAGATTGATGAGAAGTTAGATGGAGTTGATAACTTTAGGGCATGGACGTACAAAGTAACCCTCCTTCTTGAAGAACATGAACTGGATAAGTTCATTGTAGAAGAGGTTTAAGAACCTCAGGGAGATGAAGCTAAGGAAAAATATAAGAAGGACACGGTGAGAGAAAAAAGGATTATTACAGACTCCATTAAGGACCACATTATCCATCATGTATCATCATTATCTTCTCCAAAGCAAATGATGGACACCTTAACTCATTTGTTTGAGGGAAGCAACATAAATCGAAGAATGACTATGAGATCTCAGTTGAAGAATGTGAAAATGCAGAACTCAAAAACCATTCACTCCTACTTCTCAAGAGTGAATCAAATCAAGGAGCAGATAGAATCCATTGGTGACTCAGTAGAAGGAGAAGAGATGGTGATGACTACCTTGAATGGCCTCCCAAGGTCATGGGATGCATTCATTCAAGGAATTTGTTCAAGAAAGAAGCTTCCCAAGTTTAGTAGACCTTGGGAACATTGTAACAAGGAAGAAGTTAGGACAGTTGCAAGAGAAGAAACGATGGCAGATGAAGATCAAGCCCTAGCTTCCCACACTAGGAAAGGAAAGAACAAGAAGGATCATTATTTACCTAAGAATTTTAAGATGGGTCAAAGAGACAACTCAAGGATCAAATGTTATTGTTGTCAGGAATTGGGACACTTTGTTAGGGATTGCCCCCTCATTATGGAAATTAAGAATAAGAAAGGAAATTAAGAATTAGGGATTGCTATTATATTCGACACCATTGTATTGTGCTTTGGTGAACATAGCTTGTTGAGGTTCAATGGTTGAAAACCCAACGTCTCAAGCACCGAAATACTAAGAAGAAGAAACATAATAGAAATATAACTATTGCAAATCCAAAGATGGGTGTCTGTGTGGTGTTTATTAGAGCTCTTGCAAATATGAAGGTGATTCTAACCAGTAAACTATGAAGCTTGCTTCTGTCCATTTTCTTTGCATGGGAAGATGATTTCCTTGTTGCAGGAATATGATACAAATTTCAATTGCTTCGAGCCAATAACTATTTATTACTTAAAACATCAACTTTGAAATGCCCACATTTGTTGGGTATGTGTTATATTCTTTGCACAGGTAGTAGTGTCTACATTGCGTCGGTCGCGCAGGGTGGTGCAGAGGCAGCGCCCCTTGAGATTTTTTTTGTCTCAGGAAACATGTCACATTTTTGCTTTGTTTTTCGTGTTGCCTCGATTTTTGTGTCCATTGTTGGGCAATTTTTCGACACATGGTTTTTGCCGATGGTTTTCTATTTCCGGTTAAAGAATTAGGGTTGTTAACTAATACAGGTCATTGGGTTAGGGTTTTGGATGTTGTTGGCTCCTATATGTATATTGTAATGTAAACAACGTAACACTATGAATGAATATAGAATATGTTGGTTTTCCCGATTTGGGTTTCGAGGGGAAAAATCTTTGTGTAATGTTTGTATTTGCCATTGTATATTTTATGTTCTTTTACTGAAAATCTGTTTGCAGTAAATATTGTAAAAGGTTAAAATCTACATTTGGTATCAGAGCTTTTTTGGCTTCAGGGGGATGCCTTTGTGGTCAAGGGTTTGGCTCGGGGTTGTGATAAGCCTTATTACAGTGGGAGATATGTGGTATCGATTTTTCAGGTGAAAACAAATGGCGAACAATTCGAAAATGGAGATTGAGAAGTTTAATAGGCAAAGTTTTGAGCTATGGAAGCTTAAGATGGAAGATTTGTTGGTGGACAGAGATCAGTGGATTGCGGTGGATCCAAGTACTGCACCTACAGGAACTACAATAGATGACTAGAAAAAATTTGGATCGGAAGGCAAAGAGCACAATCCGACTGTGTCTCTCAGATTCAGTATTACTGAATGTGTCAGAGGAAGCTACAACCAAGGATTTATGGGATAAGTTGGGGAAGTTGTATTAGTTTAAGTCCCTAGTAAATAAACTATTCATGAGAAAGAAGCTGTAAAATCTGAGGATGAGAGATGGAGACTCGGTGGCAGAGCATTTGAACGCTCTCAATACTGTGGTAAGTCAGTTAGTATATGTTGAGATTAAAATTTCAAATGAAGATAAGTGAATCAGTTTACTGTGTTCTTTACTAGACTCACAGGATAGTTTGGTTGTGGCCACAGGTAGTAATATAACTGCCTTGATGTTTGATGAAGAGGTCTCATCCTTGTTGTCAGAGGAGATGAGACGAAAGAACATCGGAGGACAAAACAAAAACACATTATTTGCAAGAGGACGCTCCCAGGAAAGAAATAGATCTAAGTTCTCAAGTGGGAGATCTAAGTATAAGGGTAGATCTAAATCTCCCAAAAAGTTTGTAAATGTATGTTGGAGATGTGGAAAAGAAGGGCACTACAAGAAGCAGTGTACATCCAAAGTTGAGAAAAAGAAGGGATATGAAGAATCTCCTTCTACAGAAGAAAAGACCTCCAGGGAAGAAGGAGGGGATGTGTACTTGGATTCTTCAAGCACACATGTAGATCATGAGGCACAGTTGGTTGACTCGGGTGCATCCTTTCATATGACTTTCCACAGGGAGTGGTTCTGTGAATATGAAAGGTATGATGGAGGTAATGTTTTCTTAGTTGATGATTCGACAGCTAGAATCATAGGACGAGGAAATGTCAAGTTGAGGCTCATAGATGGAAGGATTGGAACACTGCCCGATGTTCTGCACATCCCAGGTTTGGCCAGAAATTTGATTTTTGTAAGCAAAATGGACGATGCAGGGGTAAAAACAATATTTGAAAAGGAAACCTGCAGGATGGTTCTAAGAGCAATGGTGTTGCTGAAGCGAGTTCGGTTTGGAACTCTGTATAAGCTGCAAGGAAACATTATTAGTCTATGGAGAAAAGGTTATGCTATGGCATCAAAGACTGGTGCATATTGAAGAGAAGGGTCTTCGACTACTACACGGTAAAGGCATGGTTGAAGGTATGTCTAACTGCTCTCTGGATTTTGATTTATGTGAACATTGTGTATATGGGAAGCATAATCAGGTAAGATTCCCCTCTGGTGCAACGAGGGTAGAAGGAATTTTACAGCTAGTTCAGAGTGATGTTTTTGGACCTGTGTCGGTCCCATCATTGGGAAAATCTATGTACTATGTCTCATTTATAGATGACTTCTCGAGGAATACTTGGATATATTTCCTCATGAAGAAATATGAAGTCTTTAACAGGTTTAAAGAGTTTAAGGCTCTTGTTGACAATCAAACAGAGAAAAGAATTAAGGTGTTGAGGACAGATAATGGCGGAGATTTCTATGTGAATGAATTTGAAGAATTCTGTAAGAAGTGTGGTATAGCCAGGCAGGAGACTACTCCATGTACACCTCAGTAGAATGGAGTTGCAAAAAGGATGAACAAGACATTGATGGAAAAAGCAAGGTGCATGCTCAATGGTGTCAGGTTAGGGCAAGAATTATGGGCAGAGGCAATGGTTATTGCATGTTACCTGGTCAAGAGATCACCCTCATCAACGCTGGATGAAAAGACTCCACAAGAGGTATGGACTGGTAAGAAACCTTCTTTCACACATCTCAAGGTATTTGGTTGTGATGCATATGTTCATGTTCCAAAGGAAAACATGAGTAAGCTAGATAAGAAGTCTGGAAAGTGTATCTTTATTGGATATAAAGATGGTCTCAAAGGTTATAAGCTTTGGAACCCAGAAACTAAGAAGGTAGTGTATAGACGAGATGTGATATTTAGAGAAATGAAGGATGTTGTTAGACAAGAAGTCCTACTAAGTAAGGAAGAATTAGAGAAAATAGATTTTGATTTAAAGGATGATGAATCAGACTCTATAGAAGAACATGAATCAGAAGAAGAAGATCCTCTTGCACATTCTGGTAATAGAGGCAACTCTCTTGCTTGGGTGCTTTTAAATAGAAGTTGCTAGATCATATATAACAATCTCTTCCTTCTGCATTCTCGTGCTTTCATATAGATATGACTCATCCACTCCACGAGTCACACCTCATCTTATGATATCCTTTTTCCTTCTCTTGCAGCAAGCTTTGTATCCTTTACTATATTTCTACTTTCAAGGTTATGGAGTTCTCCTTAACTCCCTATGTATGCTTATGATACTCCTCACATGTTGGCTTCATGCTTTACGTGAGAACTTCTATTGATTTTACTTTTTAAACCCTTCGGACTCTGTAACAACTGAAGACTAATATTCCTCTGCTCTTCCTCAATCCTTTGTCAACCTTGCATCACCTACTCTACAGCCCTGCACTTCCCTTTGCAGCTCTTTGATGCTTCAACGGACTATACAAGTTTGACCTACTTCCCTGTCCAATAGACCCTAGGATTACTCTAGAACATACTCACACAATCCTCATTTGTGGAATTATTATCCTCTTGCTAGCAATCCCTTCACACAACACTCTTGGTTGGAGTGTTCCTCTGCTTATTATCAATGCCATGTTATAAGCTCAGCCACCTTTTCCCATTATTAGGTTGTTCCACTTCAAGTGTGCCTCTATACTTATGCATATGCGCTAGCATGAGTTTCAATACTCTTCCTTACCCAACAATCACCCCTGGCACTTAGCTCTATTCATCTCGGAATGTTTCTCCAAATTTTGACATTATTTGGAAAATTCTTCACATTGAATAGTTACATGGTTCATGGAATCAAATTCCACTTTTTCCTATAAACTCATGGAGTAACCCAATGCTCCCATAGAGAACTTAGACCTTCTGTCATGTTTTCCCTTGGATTACCTTTCCAATGACCATACTAATGCTTCAATATGATTTTTGAGCTAAAAGTTACGGCTTCCTGAAATTCCCATTCTGCTCAATGGTGTCCTTCAAGTCCACCAGTCACCTTCCTTTTGATTACTTGAGGATCCTTCATCTCAAAACTAAATGTTGACCAGATATTCAGATTCTCCTATCCAATAGCTTTCCACTGACTACTTTCTTGCTCAATTATGAGCATTGTGAGTAAAGTTATCGTCAATTGAATATTGTCAATTACCCCTTTTCTGCACATTTCTCCCTAGTGCAAATAATCTCAAACACCAACTTTTGCCACTTACAAAGGTAAATCTATAGGGAACCAAGGAAAATTTCCTACTTGACATATATAAGCTTGCGAAAACTTAATTTATAGCAAATCTCAGATTGTCAAACTAATGGTCCAGTCATAAACTACAACAATCTGGAAATGAGAACTTTGACCCTTTGCACTTTCTCATGGCTTAGCAATTTTAGCCACGTTCATGCATCCCTACCCCAACTCCTTTGGGATTTTGACAAAATCTCAATTGGGTTTCTCCATGACTACCTTCTAAATGATATCTAACAATTTCACCCTTAATTAGGTTCCAAACTGTTAGTTATGGCCTACAAAAGTTTTGACCGTTTTACATTTTTAGCCCTGTATGTTATAGGTGTCCTCTCTCTCTCTGTAATAACCATGTTTCCCCCAGTTTGTAAATATAACTATAACTAGCCAAGAGACTATGGCGGACTAAATATGTGTGAATCTTTGATTTGATGAACCTTTGTATAAAATGGTCAATGTATGAACTTTTTTGTTATTAATAGAAATTTGATATGTGTGGAACAACTGCTGAAAGGGGGGAAGTTTGCCAAGATAGACCATGGATGTTATGAGAGAGATTGAAAAGGGAAACCAAGTATGGTTGAGATAACCCTCACCAGACCAATACCTACACAATGTAATAGTTCAACAGTCCTCTGACCCATAAATGAATTACCAGTCAGGCTGGTAGTTGGAAGGCCATCCTCAAGAGTTAATGAGGAGATGGGGTAGGGTACCCATTTGTAAGGCTTCCAAGACTGACCACGAATGGCGATTCAGACCCACGCAACCTTGCTCAGGAATGCAAGAAAGGAGGTAATTCGGGGACAAAGATAGATCTGCAAGATAGGAGAGGAGAGAAAACACTCTCCCGAGAAGAGAAGGAAAACAAACTTTGACTCTAGAGTTGAGAGGAAAAGCTGAGCAGTAAGCTCATTTTGGATGTAAGAAGCCATGGGAAGGGTTTGGCTATAAGCTGGTAAACAAGGCTGACCAGTGACTGAGAAAGTACTCGTGCATACCTCCTTGCTTGGAGTAGAGAAAACCAGTTGCCAAGTTCCTGTAAGATGAGGAGAATAACCTCTGTCCCTGACTGTTGTGGAGTAAGGAGAAAGAATCTCTCTTAGAGCACCAGGGTCTAGCTCGGGGGTGGGCAGTGGTAAATATGTTAGGAGTGATTGTGCCTATGGTTGGGAGGAAACATGCACCCCTTTCAATAGTTGCTTCACATTTTCTAGTTCTGATAAGTATTTTCATACTCTATGTAATATATTTGATGTGAATCTGTAGGAGAGATGGGGTAGGATTGATTGAAACGTCTAAGTCTTGCCAACCCTTTGAAGTTTACCTTAGCGGGAATGTCAAGTTCAAGTCTGTGTTAGAAGGGAAATTTTCCTTGAGACTAACCAACCATCTGACCAACGGCTCAGGCCCGTGTCCTTATCCCATTTGCTGCAAAAGGATTTGCGCCTAGCCTATAAGATTTCCCAAAGGACCCATGTGACCAGATCCGAGGAACCATGTGCTAGTCCGAAAGGAGCTAGCTCTTTCGGCTTCAAGACTTCGAGACTTGTGACTCCACAATCCTAAAAAATATTCGAAGGCCAAAGTCGTGAATCGACGAGGGTCGTCGATCTGGGGATCCAATGTAGATCTCTCTCAGCCGTTAGATCGGACGTAGGAAGGGAAGCGTTAAGCACTTCGACGAAGTGCTACTTCGAGGGAATAGGAGTGGTCTAGTGCCGAAACTCCTGAATGTTGGAGTTGCGGAGTTAATCTGGACCATTGAAACTGGAGGGACATGTGTCCATAGATCAACGATTATCCAGAAAGTCCGGGTGTTCGACGATTTAGAGATGCACGAATTTCCCCCGAGGCTCTGTAAGCTAGAGTAAATCATGGTCGTAGATGTTAGGTCCACATGGCGATAGATCCGACGTGGTCTGGAGGGAAAGCTGAAAGATACACATCGAACACCCGAATGTCAAACTGCTGAAGTAACGTGGACCGTCGATCTTCAGATCCTTCGGAATCCCTCCCAGCCGTTGATCCAAGGGACCCATCGTCGACTACCCAACTAACTGGGAACGTGTCGTGGAGCGACAGGTGGGCCCTACTCGTCCCCTGTCAAGTGTTGTCCGTTGAACTAGGACAATTGGATGAGTGGGTATGTGGCAAGCGATCTCGTAGTTTGGAGACTTTGTACTCTGGAGGAACCTGGCCAAGAGTCTACGAAGTATGAAACTATCGAAGTCGCGAACTCCAAAATAAATCTCGGTTGTTAGTAAGAAGAGGACGCATGGTGCCAGATCCGAGAGTCCAGAGATTTGGCTCTTAGGGGGATTTACATCAAGAGGATTCAGTGAGCTCCAAAGCCCGGAGCAACGAAATAACGAGGACCGTGGATCTATGGATCCATGTGGATACATCCTAATCGTATGATGGGGGCGAAATGGCTCACTGACGTCATTCTAGGTGACATGGACCCGTAACCAAGGTGCCACGTGTCACCCAGATTTGGTCGATTCACAGACCGTTTATGACTATTAAAGCACGACACATGTCACCCCCTAATGAGATGTGTCACCCTTTGATCCTCGTCGTGTGTCAACTTTTGGTTCATTTTGGCTAGCCAACATGGCTGGTGACATGTCCGGAACTCCGGGAGTCTGGATGATTTCGGGAGTTCGGAGTATTGAACGTAGTATAGTTGAGGAGGGTACAATGCGGATAACCAATCACTAAAATCCCAACGATGATCATCGATCACCGAAAACGTAGAACGAAGACCGCTGACTATTGAAACGTCGAAACGTAGGACATTCAACGCTAAACGCCAAACGTTGATCGCCAAATGGCTAAGGTCACGTCGCGATATTTTGGGACTTCAGGGATTGGATAAAAGGAGTGTTTCGTGTCGAACGTCAAAGCCCCTTTTACCATAGGATCTCGATGGAGGACATGGATTGTTGATTTTCTCCGTTGTTCAGTGATCCGGGAAATTCGACAACACCGTTGGAACTTTCGAAGTCTGAGAGTTTTGAAGTACCGAAACCTTCACTAAGTAGACTCTTGGCTCTTGGTTTTCAACCTGAGGTCACGAGGAGGACCCCGCTAGCTGGTCTAATCATGTAATGGGAGATATAAACTTTGGAGGAGCAGAATAAGATGGTTGTGCTTAGTAAGGGACAAAAAATGAACCAAGGAAATGCAAATTTTTTATACCCCATTCCTAGAAAGGGTATTTAGGGTTTGGGTGTGTTTCAAATTGGTATTAGAGAATGGAAACAACACTTGGCCTACTTGGGCTCATGCATGAGTCACATAGAAATATTATTAGAGAAATTGTGGGGTAACACCCTACCTGACCCCCCATTCTATTGTTGACAGATGTTTTGGAAGTCTACACTGTGGGTTGTTAATGTTTCCAAATAAAGAACCGACTTCACCTTGCAATGATATGTGTTGTTCATGAATTGGTGGATTAGTAACTAACAAAAGATGTTTTATCAAAACTCAAGTCAATGAACAATAGGAGAACTACCACGTAAAGGATGGTGACACATCAGGAGTTGGGGGAGAACTCCCACAATAGAGAGGAAGAATCTGATGAAAGGAGGGTGGTGGAAACCCCTCCAAATTTGGTTGAAACTGTAATAAGCCTCATGGCAGAATTACAGAGTTATAAGGCTGACAAAGAAAGGTTGATCAAGGAGCAGGAAAAAAAAACAGAAATTAATGCAGTCCTACTAGAAAGTCTATCAGATATACAAAGGCAACTGCAACATGGTCTAGCTGCCAGTCATGTGGACATGCATCATACTAATAAAATTCCAAGTCCATCTGAGATACATAAGCATGGTCCTGAAAGTGGCCACACCAGGAGGAACACCTCAAAGAAGGCCCAATAGGGAGCCAAGAGACATTCATTGGAAGATTCCTCTGGTGAGGACACTAACAACTCCAAGGAATCTTCTAGTGGCAAAACTAGTTCCCATTCTCAAATGAGAAGAAAGAAGAGGAAACATTCCAAGAGTCGCGACCCTGAAGAATTCAAGAAATCCAAACCACCCACCTTCGATGGAAAGATTAAGAATGGGGAACAAGTAGAAGTTTGGCTACTCGGCTTAAGGAAGTACTTCAGAGTCCATGACTACTCTGAAAACTTAAAGGCTCGGATAGCCATTTTCAACCTAAATCAGAAAGCTTTCATTTGGTGGGAGGACCTTAGGAATGTGAAAGGAGTCCATGAGAAGGACTTGTAATGGAAACAATTTGAGAAATACTTCAAGAAGAAGTACCTATCAGAAACGTACTTTGATGGGAAGAACAAGGAGTTCTATGAACTCAAGTTGGGACAACTCACCATAGATGAGTATATCAACAAATTTCTCGAGTCGATGAGGTATGTGCCCTACATAAAGGATGAAAAGGTAAATATGCAATGATTTATTGGTGGCTTACCTCAGTCCTACTGGAACATAATTGAGTTTGATGAGCCATATACCTTAGAAGATACTATTCAAAAAGCAAGGTATTGCTACGAGCAATTCAAGAGTAAGACAAAACCCCATGAAGACTGGAAGAAGAAAAATAATTTGGGATTCAAGAAGAAGGGGTTTAAACCCTCGAGATTTAAGAACCCTGGTAAGAGCTCTAGGATGAGACTTCCTGCCAAAAGTGTGTATCAACAAAAATTTCCATCCCATAGTGGAAATAAACTATTCAGAGCAGCTCCAAGTAAGATTGATAACACAAAGAGAGAACCCTTGAAATGTTGGGGTTGTGGAGAGGAACATCCCCAGACTGATGGTCAAACAGAAGTTGTCAACAAGTGTTTGGAAACATATTTGAGGTGCTTTGCATTGGAAAAACAAAATCAGTGGGCTCAATGGTTACCCCTAGTTGAATGGTGGTACAACACTTCATACCATACAACTACCTGCATGACTCCTTTTGAAGCGGTATATGGACAAAAGCCACCTTCAGTTCTCTCATATTTACCAAGTATCTCGAAGGTGCAGGTGGTTGACCAAACGCTTACAGTTCGAGAGGCTATTCTCTATACCCTCAAAGAGAATTTGGTCATGGCCCAAAATCGCATGAAGCAACAAGCAGATCAAGGTCGCTTTGAACGTTAATTTACAAAAAGGGATCAGGTGTTTCTTCGACTGCAACCTTACAAGCAAAATTCCCTCAAGGCCAACCATTGTCAGAAGTTGGTAGCCAAATTTTATGGTCCTTACACTATTCTCAAGCGTGTGGGACAGGTGGCCTATCATATTTTAGTACTTGTATTCTCAACAAATTTTAGTACTTGTATTGCATACAAAGGACATTCCTTTCTCCAATACTTCTTCACTTGGAGGGCTGATATTTGTCTCACTGAGGTAGGCTTTTGAATCCCTTGTAGGGTTACCCTTCTTCCTTCTTCATTTTCACACTCCAGAGTTTTACTGTAACAGT
>ML809573.1:41157-52388 GCA_009831015.1 Picea engelmannii | reverse complement strand
AATTTCCCTTCTTCTCCCTCGCTTGCTTGACTCTCACTCTTCCCAAAGATGATTGTACTTCACCCTATGCTCTCCAATAACTATGGGATGTGACTTCTCACACCGACCCTCTTACACGAGTTAAATTATTGGCTTTGGGAACAACCAACAACAAAAAAAAGTTTATACATAATGTTAATAATTTTAGGAACGCGGGGTGGATTAATACCAATGAATAATTCCCCCTTGGACCCCTCTCTCTTGTGGAATCATAACCCCCCATCATTTTCGTCCCTCTTGTATTGCATCCATAAATTATTACTTTTATTAATGATTTCATTGTTCATAATACACAATTTGGCCCTTGACCACGTTAAAATCAATACGGGCTCTTTGCCCCAACACATCGACTCACCAGCCTAATTCACATTTATACAATTACATTATAATTTGCAAAGATTAAAACTGGGGATGTTACATAAGGTCAAGTCAATGTAATTCTTAGAAAAATTGAATTGTTGTTTACAACAATACACATTAGCGTGAACTGTTTGGAGTCCCCAATGGATCTTTTTTCTACAAGGTTTCTGCTAATTCTCATAGTTGTTTCGTTGAGAGTGGCACCCTTCAATTCATTCTATGCATTAGCATCTATATATGACATAAATTTGCTGGGCACTCTCGCTTTTGCTTCCATTAGTTAAGCACATCATGCCTTTGACATATACACACTCCCTCTCCAACTTCTATGGTTCTTCACAAATTTGGAGGAGACTCTAGCAATGGATGGACAATCCGTCAATCATAATGGCCAGTACCTACAAGGCCTTGGGATAGACACTTATGCACATGCTCAACATAACAAAGCCAAATTCATTGTTGTTAGGGTGAGAACACAATGAGTGACAACTATAAAACAAAATCCAATAACACTGCATCAATATTGAAAATTCTCCAGTATTTGGCTTTTTTAAAGCACTATGAAAATAAATTAACAGTTGCATATGATATCCATTAACTATGAGTCAAATGCCTATATCAACCATGTTTGGATGATAAGGTTGTTGCAACCCATGCTCTCCTAGACGTTTGAGCTACCAAACTCATGTTTTAAGATTTTCCCATCTATATGTTTATAACTAGAGTATCATTCATGGCTCTGTAATGTGTACAAGTGGACTATGTACATTTTCTTAGAACCACTTCTTTATAATTAATCTTCCTAATAAAAATCATGTTAAAATGACAACACTTGCATAGGTGATAAGAAAAGGTTAAAGTGTATTTGGAAGGATATTAAACACCCATACCAACAATACATTAGATATTTATTAATCGAGTTTTCTTTGCCATAATTTGAGAGAGATTCAACCTCCTTTATTAGAATAGTATTAATTACATGGAAAGGTGCCATAAAAGAGAGGCGGTCTGTATAAAATAATTAGCAACACTAAAATTTATTCCCTCCACAGTTCTTGTTATTTGCAAAGGAATTATTAAAGTGAGTTCCTGCGAACTTTTAACAAGCAAACAATCGCCAAAAAAATTGTTAAATGAAACATAATGCCACAACTCATTTCACACAATCAACATAAAGATGACAAGACCAAACAATGACGCTAAAATAATGCTCACATGGATGCTAAGCCTTTGAAATGCATTGCATGTGATATTGCTAAGTGTATATCATTTTCTCTCTATATAAACTTATCTCCATAAATTTATTACTTTATTAAATTTCATAAATTTCATACTCCAACCAAGAATGGTTTATCGCCTAAGGTATTAGATTAATATTAAATGCCTCATTATTTTTTTTCCATATTTAAAAAAAAAACTATAAATAGACTTAAATGTTCTATAATTTTTTTTAAACAACTTGAATATAACACTAACCCAATACTTTTTAACTTCTAGCTAAGGGGCACTAGCTACTAAGTGGGTTTAATTCATTGATCATAAACACTATTGGAATGACTCTTACATACGAGGTAAGGTAATAAACCCTAATATTAAATAAACACTATTGGAATGCCTCTTACATGTGAGGTAAGGTAATAAACCCTAATATTAAATGAAAGAGAAAATAAAATTATGATTATGGATTTTTTTTTTAAAAGTGGTTTTGGTTTTGAGAGTAGCATCCCATGGGATCGACATTGATGTATCTTCTAGGAAGAACAGCCACACCTCATGCTTCTTCTACAAAACAAAGAGGTTATAAAATTGGAAAAATACTAGTAAAATAGTTTTTTGCACTGTGATTGTGATTATGATCATGATAGTGTTTATGCAGGGAGGTTTATGGCACTGGAAAAATAATAGTGAAATAGATTGATTGTGAATGTTAATGCAGGGAGGATAAACATGTGAAGGACTTATAGCCTCAATCTTATCCACAAATACCAATGCGTTGTCCTAAAGCCCACATAGCTTAGAACACACCTGTGGAAGTCATTTTTCATATCACAGGACTTACAGAGGATGGCTTCTGCACTGCTTATGATGCCTAGTACAGGCCTAGCCCATGTATTCCCTGTAAAAAGGCCCTTGAATTCTACCACTCTTCCTCTAAGCTCACTGTCTTTCAAGGGGCTCTCTTTGAATTTGAGTTCAAACGGAAGCAGAGCCACTGGATTTTCTCAGTGGGTCCTCGGCAGGCAATCTGCAATCCACCCTCGTCGGCAAGGTTCAGGGTTCGAAACCGTCACCGTTGTGGCTGCAAAAGGATACAAAATGAAGACGCACAAGGTTTATTTTGCTATTCTATTTGAAGTTTTGGTCTCACAACACTTTGAAGTTCTCTGTCTTACAAATTTTGATCCTTAAAACCAATATTCTAAAGATTACAAAGAACTGTTGAAACCCTATAACTAAAAGCTCACATTCCAACAGGATTTATATGTACACAATTGGCATATGTTATTTGGTATACTTTGGGCTAAAAATTGAAATTTCAGTAATTTTTAAGGTTAAGGAATTTTCCGGCAAAATAAAAAACTTCACAGGGTATGCTCAGAGTCCTAAGGGTTGCCAATTACATGTATTTTCTTGTCAAAGATAGAAGGAGACCTGAACAATGAAGGGGAATAGCTACTTTTCATCATTATTTCTAGAAAATATGTCTTAGGATTTGATATGGCAGGACTGAGCATTCTCCTTTGCAATGCGTTCATACGCTTTCATCACCATGAAATGCATTGTGAAAATAACACAGCTGACTGAATTTAAGATATAACACACTATGTATCCTTAGGACCAAACATTCCAGACTGACAGTTGGTTCTGCTACTTCTCTGCCTCTTCCTGTTAAAAGATAAAGTTCATTGGATATGTTTATTTCAGGGTTGAATGTATTTTTTGCTCATCTAAAATAATTTTTTCATTAGTTTGAAAGAATCTGTACAAAGTGAAAAAGATTACAACATGGCTATTGACACTCCAAAGACTAGTCTGGTTTAAAACCGAGATTATTACACACAGTCTACAGTCGGAAACAAATCAATAATTAAGGACGGAGTTCCGTACTGCAAATAAAATAAAATTTCAAATTCTTCAAAATTGATTCTTGTTATTATAATCCTGTCTTCACTATGCCCAATCTTCAAGGTAGTGGGTTACAGAATCACTCCGATATTTGCTGCAGTGTCTGCGAGTTGGTTCAAATCTCTGTAACAAGTTGAATTTGTACAATGTAAGCCAAGCTTTTCAGTTAATGGAAATGTTGTAGCAGTTGGTCTAATTTTTAGCTTGTGATGACTGATTGCCTTATACATGTTAATCACCAGGCTAGAATTTCCTTCAACTTCCAGCTGATATAAACCATTTTGAAAGTAGATATAAACTTTAAAGTCCCGCCACAAGTGCTCTCAGTTCAGACTCGTGGTTGGAAATTTCCCTAGTCCCAGCACATGAATCAGAATAATTTCACAACTTGCATTACGTATAGTTCCCCCTCCACCTGCTTTTCAAGGGCTGTTATTTGCAGCTCCATCAAAGTTCAGTTCGTGGCGACCTATATCTGGCAGTGGCAAAAAATTTCCTTCTCTTCTAGTTGCTCTTTTGGGATCTGAACCTTGAATATGGGACACCCCAGCTGGTCAAAATCGAGATCAGTCCTTCATTCATCCCCGTGTGCTCAGAATTCCCACGAGCTTTTAGTGTTTTATAATTTCACTCTTAACCTTAGTTCAAATCACATTCAGACTACTAATTTATTTTGAAAAATATGTTCATTTCTTGTGATCCAGCTTTGCCACCATATGTAGGATGGCGATAACTCCGTTATTTGTTAGAGGGCATGGCTCTCCTCAAATAACATTTTCCCTTTCCCGATCCATTCTCCTTTTAGGGTTGTACAGTTAGGTTCATGTTACATCAAATTTAAGTGTGGTTCTTTAAATTGTCAAGCCAAGGTTTTAGTTTAGTTAAACAAAAAATATTATTTATGAGTATAGCAACATTGGTCACTACTAATATTGTTTTTTATATTGGTTATTGATGAGTAATGCAGTCTACAACCCGTGTATTAAATTTTGAGTGTGTGTGTGTGTGTGTGTGTGTATATAGATAGATAGATGTGAATTTTGTATTAATAGATAGTGTGTTCTATGATGAACATTTTGAACTTTCAACAAAGTTCTTTTAGTTTGGGGTAGTTGAACTTGAATTGAAATTTGGCCGTGTGACCTAGATGCGCATTAACTGGAAGCATGGAACTGGATTTTAGTTCATAATAAACCCTAATCAGGAGGTCAATTCCAAAAATATGGATGTGTGAGCTGTTTATGCAAGTACTGTATGCATGAGGTCTGCACTATGCAAGTTTTGATATGTGGAATTCTAAACATTATGTAGCCTGGTATTTAGTGAAATGCAAATGCTACAGGATTATTTAATATTTGTGGGATGGAAGGATGTTCAACTGTATTGTATATTTGTGTTATTCTGTCTTCTTTTACAGTATTGTCACCTACAGCATCTGTGAACTGCCTTACTGTATAGTATATTAAATTTCTTGAGCTTTATTCAAATTTGTTGCCCTAGTATTGCAAATGTTAACTAAAGAACCAATTTTGGGTTTTTGGAATAAAAGTGTTTAGATTCTTTACTGGATAGGCATCAGCTAAGAGATTCCGCGTGACTGGACGTGGGAAGATAGTACGTCGGCGAGCTGGGAAGCAGCATCTGTTGGTGAAGAAGAACACAAAAAGGAAAAACCGTCTCTCTAAAATGGTTTGTGGCAGTTCTATCTCACTCTTTATAACTAAACAAAACCTCTCTCAAAAACATATCTGGTAGCTTTTATTACATAGTAACTAGTTATTTTTCATTTTCCTGCATATTAAAACATGTAGCTGTCCACACAATTGGTCCCTATATGGAGCACTAGTCAAAATATCTKAGTGAATCTTTTAAAAAATCCAAATGTAAGCTCTACTTACTCTGCACTACTAACCAYGATAACGGATTTCCTCCCCTTTAACCAATATGTTTATCATTTTTATTTTGTTTGTGACATGTTATTTATTCAAGCTGATATTAGCTAGCATACACTCTAGTGTAACAATTGATGATCTGTTCTAGTACGTGCTTGAACAAGTGGATTGGGGAAGTATTGATGTCCAACTACCTATCAAGGTGGAGCTGTACAAAATAAGCAATTTAATAGTACTCTATGAACTTAGAAAGCCATTGCATACAGATTTAAATCTGTTGAATCTAGCAAGGTAAATTGAACATCAAGGGAGGAAGGTTTCTATTCTTATTCATTTTGGTTGAGGTTGGGCAGAAGAGTTGAGTACACTTCTTTTGGGAACCTGAAGGTCTAAAACCATTGAGTTTGGCTAAGTTGTTAGGCACATGTTACTTGAATCTTTTTCCATCCAGTCTTTAAGGAAACAATGAAAATAATCCCTGTGCATCTGTCCTTCACTAAATGTGGCACTATATTGATTTTAGGAAAAAAGGTTCTGACCATGTTTCAGATAAGCTCTGTGCTTCTGTCCTTCACTAAACATGGGACTATATTGAGTTGTGAGCATGTTTCAGATCTGTATCTTTGATGAAAAATGTTCTTAGTTCTTTGCTAATGGCATTTAAGTGAGTTTTCTTCTTCTTTTTACCCTTTTGTCGTAGGAAACCTATTTTCAGCAGTAAAGGCCTTTGAAAGTCATTTACCTTGGCCGCTGAAGGAGTTTTTAGAAACAACATAAGACTCAGGATGCAATTTGTTAGAGCTTAGGTACTTCCAATATATCTCCCCGAATTAGAATTTTATAAGAATCGCACAAAGTATTTGTATGTGCATTAGCACAATGCTGGCGTAGATATTTTGCTAAGAGAAAGAAAGAATGGGAATATTAAGGCTAGGAAGATATGGTCAATCCTGAAGGGTTGTCTGTTGGTGTCATATCTATGTCATCACGGTCAATGCTCTTGGATACTTGTTGGAGACAGCATGAATGCAAAGGAAAATCAGAGGTATCTTGATTGTAATGAGCGTCTTAGTGGCCCTTTGTAGATGACTCAGCTCTAACTCTTGAACTGACCCAATATTTTGTGGAGGGCACGATGTTATGTTTGGATACTTTTGTGGATGATGCTGGGGTATTTTTTAGTGAGGAGAAAATTAAGGTTTTTTTATTGGGTAGGAGGATTCCCCCTGTTGATGATTGCAGCTATGTGAGACATTCCCCAGCTTACAAACTTGTGAGATGTGGATCATTGCAGCTATGTGAGACATTCTCCAGCTTACAAACCTGAGAGAAAGCCCCTGAGAAGGGTGTGTGGTTCCTATCTGAGACAGAGCTGGAACGTAGAGATGACCTCCTCCATACAAATAGTTGAGAAGAACTCCAGATTAACACAGTGACAAAAGTGATTTGCAGAGTTGGACGTGCCTGTGGTTGAGCACAAGGTGAACGTGTGAAATCCCAAAGTGCTGGGTGCATCGTCATGAGAATAGAAATGAAGATATGTATTAGCCTCCTCTGAGCAGAAGAGTTGATGAGAAACTCCAGATGACTCTCTTGTGTAATGTAGTGGGAAAGAAGATCCGTTGAGTGGACGTGCCTGTGGACGAGCACAGGTGAACGTGATCCTAGTGGCCGAGCACTAGTGAAGAAGTGGTTCTTCTGTGTAATGCAGTGAGTCAAAGATATGGACATCTCTATGGATGTGCTCCTAGTGGATGAGCACTAGTGGGTGTTTCGGATCCCTTGCTATATTGTTCAAGAGTCATACCTGCCTGTAACCAGTCATCCCTCCTCTTCTGCAGAACCGTACGACCCTCCTAGGGTTTCCAAAAAATCCGTACGACCCTCTTCTTTTGAGTGTTTCAGCTCCGAAAACTTGGACGTTGAGGCAAATTTTGGCATGAGAGAGTACGGCCTTCTCCTTCGCACCTCCAGAGACATTCATAGTGAATTTCCGAGCATTTTGAAATTTTGGCCCTAGGGTTTCGCAATTTTCTGTTTTTAGGGTTTCTGCAGCTCTTTGAAGAAGCCTTCAAGATTACCTGTGTTCTATTGACTTTCAAGGCTTATTGTTGGCAGTCATAAGCCTAACAAAACCTAAGGTTTCTAGCCTAGCCTAGCCGTTAGGTTTTCTAGCCCAGTTAACAAGGGTTTGTGAAGAATCTAAAATATGATGGACAAAGCTATTGATGAATGGAAGGAAGATGACGACAAGACAAGGAAGCCAATCATCTACACAAACTCTTACATTGAAGGGCCAACTTTAAAGCAACAAGATGACAAAAGGTGACACCGTGACTACCTTCTTCATGAAGATCTCAGAGGACAGAGATCAACCAAGTGCCATTGGAGAAATCATATTAGCACCCTCAGGTATGCACTTGTATATTTATTATTGTATCATTGTCATGAGGGTAATTGTAGGAGGAAGGAACCTTTTACTGAAGTCATGGATCGAGAGGGATCTCAGTACATTCAAAGGAACAACACACTGGAAGTGAAGACTCCAGGTTTGATTGTTGTAATTGTCATTTCTCTAACCTATATTTCTAAAGTTTGCGACATTACAAATAGGTGTTGTAGCTGTGACAACATTCCTTAAATTGTTTTGATTCTAGAGATGTACTCATTATTCTCCTTTAGGAGATATTCTTGTGTTGGTTCTGTTTGTTTTCTTGTTCCAGATAGGTTAACAAGAAAGGAAGATGTTTCTCCCTCAGAGGGAGTCACTTGACTCAAAGGGAGTCAAAACTATTTGAGAAAGAGGAAAATAGAACCATCATTGAGGCAATCAATGCAATAATGCATGATCATAATCCTTCTATGATTCTATGAGCAGAAGCATGCATGACACAATATATGTTTAGAACAAGAGTCTTCACTAGACTTTGAAAAACATAACTCCCGAAGAAGCCTTCATTAGAGTGAAGCCTGATATTAATCACTTCAGGATATCTGGGTGCCCAATGTATTTTCATGTACCCAAAGAGAAGAAGTCCAAGCTAGATGCTTCAGGGAGAAATGATACATTTATGGGATAACAATATATCTTCAAAGACATTCCAAGATTGACATCCCTGGTCAGAGAAAGATTGAGACAAGCAGAGATGTTGTCCTTGAAGAAGAGACAACCTTTCAAGGATCCATAAAACCTCAGATAGAGATTGACAGTGAAACAATACCTTCTCCCCCTTCAGTAGTTTAGAGGGAGACATACATTATTCCAGTTGATCCAGATTCTCCAGTTGATATGTTTAGAGATATTGCAGTAGGGCATAAAAGGCCTACCTAGACTCACTATGCAAGAGGCAGAGAAATATACAAACCTCTCAAGGCACATCCCGAGAAAGCAAAAGAGATTTTCAAGCTATCCTTCAGTCACGAGCCACTTCATTGATGCTGAGCCTCCTTGTCTTAGAGAAGCAACAAGAGAACATGTATGGCAAGATGCCATAACAGAAGAATACCAGTATATCTTAAAGAATGATGTAGAAGATATTCTTCAGGAACCAAAAGGGAAGCCTGTGGTAACCTCCAAGTGGATCTATAAGATCAAGCATGCAGTTGATGGAAGTGTCGAGAAATACAAAACGAGATCTATAGCCAAAGCATGAATAAAACTGCTCGCACAAGACAAAAGATAGATAGTATGTTTTAACTAGTGCCTTAAATGGAGTCGTGGGCAGTGTAGATCGAGGATTTTATTAGGGTTAATTTTGTAATTAATTAGTGAAAGTGTTTGGCCCCTTAAGAAGCTTGTTCTCTGCTTGGACTCGCTGAGAGTTTTACCGAAACCCAATGGTCTCACCAGTAAACTCACCAAAAGTGCTGGATGTACAATACGGCGAACCGTCTTACTTCGTAGGTCACTTTCAGGCCCTTTCCTCCCAATGAACTTACAATCTTAAAGGATTGCCCTATTAAACTAGCAAGGTTCAATTACTTTGACGAAAATGAAAAGATGGATTACACACACCCTGCTTGTAATTGAGGCACTTTGTATAAACACTTTGAAAGAAATAAGAGATATGATTTGCAACACTTAAGCTTTATATACCCTGCTTTGTATTTGAAAGAGAAAAATCCACAAGATACTGCTTAAAAAAATTGTTGTTGCAAACAAAACTAACTAAAGAGAGGAAGTTGCTTGAAACTAAGAAAGATGCATGAAAATCTGAGAATTAATTTTAACATGCATCGCGTTAGAGTGTTGTAGTGTGTTTGACATTGCTTGATTTGTGTAGTTGATTACTAGATTTAGTCATGCACAAATTAAAGTGACAAAAGCAAACCACAACACAAATCCCCCCTTAAGGGGATTAAGAAACTGGGCACAAAGGCCCGCTTTTATTACTTGTTACAATGGAGAACTTTGAAGTTCTTTTTGAGCTTTAGCTCTCTTAGAAGAGGAAAGAAAGAGGATCCTTATATCTTTTGGATCATTAAAGAAAGTACAAGTAAGAAGAAGAAAAGGAAAACTTCGTGGATGAAGTTTAAAACCCCCCCCAGGGTGCTCCGGGAGCCTTGATTTCGCCAAAATTTGGCAGAATCTCTCCTTGTACCTGTTATTGCTGCAAGAAAACAACAAACAAATTTTGTTAAAACATGATGAAAAAGACTTAAAAACTAAAAAAAAAAAATTATAAATTTTTTTCCGAAAATTTTCCAAGGCAAAAATATTTTTTTTTAGACTTTTTGGACAGTTTGCATGGACTAAACTTAGGCTCTTCTAACTGTTTCTGTTTGCTGTCTTAAAACAGCAAGCATAGGGCAGTTAGTTAGCTTGATTTTAAACTCAAAACAAGACACTTAACTAACTTCAAATCTAGGAGAAAATAGACTAGAAAATGCCCTAGATCTACTTCTTTGAATTGAAAAAATTCTAAACAAGATCTAGAAACTTTGCATGCGAAGGAAACTGATTCAAACTTTTGATTTAAGACTAACTTCTTAAGCATGCAATGAAAGAGTAACCAAATAATTTTAAAGAGAAATAAGAGGGAGAAGAAGAAACTCTTTTCTTTCAAACATTAAAAGTTTATGGGCGATGGGGTCTTTTGATGAAGAGTAGAGGGAGCTCAATCCTTTGAAGACCCTGGACAATGACGGTTGAAGCAACAACCTATCAATCCTCCAAGCTTGAGGAACCTGCAACAATGTACTTCAATCCTACAAACACTTGTTAAAAGGTCTTCCCTACACAAAACAACACTCATACATGCATGTTAGTTTAACCGAAAACGAAGCATGCAATATAAAAGTCTATGATTTGTAAGGAAGAAATAAGATGAATCAAACTAGATTTATCTTATCCTATTGTATGATAGCATACCTTCTAAGCCTTGCAAATAGAATACAAAATTGAAATACAAGATACAAGTTACCTCATAAAAAAAACAATACTAGATCCAAGCATCCACACATAGCATCCACAACAATAGAGCTCCAAAGTCTTCTTTATTCAAATGCTTACAAAGTATTACAATCCTTCTTCACCCAAGACTCAACTAACAAATGAGGAGGTCGAACCTCTCTTAAATAGAAATGGAGGTGATAATCCCTAGATATTGCATGCGCTAGGGTTAGGGTTTAGGAGTAGGGGAAGCGTGGGTAATGGAGGAGTTACGTAGGAGTGGCACAATTAGATGAGAGGGAGATGCGTGGGGTGAAGGGAGAGTGGAGGTAGGTTAAGTGGAGGTGATGGTAGGTGAAGGGGAGTGAACTAGGAGAGAGTAGGAGTGGCGAGTGAGTGAATTGAGAGAGAGTAGGAGTGAG
>ML809572.1:117871-138090 GCA_009831015.1 Picea engelmannii | reverse complement strand
TAAGGTGAAGGAGGAAGACACTTTGAGAGGAAGTCACTTTGGTGAGAGACCAAGGTCGAGGATAGCAAAGAAGGATTTTTTCTAGTGTGAGGAGTGTAGAAGCAAAGGAATTTTTCTTACACATGAGTGAATAGATCTCACAGGTTGGGTGAAGAGATTTCGTCCAAGTATTGATGCAGAGAGGGTTGGATAAAAAAGGACCGTTATTTAAGATCTTGTATAGGTGGAGAAGGACTTCCATCTAGATATTATATAGGTCAAGGAGAAAATAGAGCATAGGAAGTTGCATGTGGGTTTCAAAGGATATAAGCCAAAGGAAAGCGTGGCGTCGTACAAAAGTATCTGTATGGATTTTCTGTACATGTGTATGGTTGATAGTGGAGATAGTCGTGTATGAGTGTAGTTCAGCTGAAGGTGAATTTTGTACACCTAGAAAAGTGTATTGTTCAGGGGTTGTACGATAGAGCAGGTTGTGTCAAGTTTGTCTATAGTTGTATTTGTCTCAGTGGACCATTTTCCCTATTACAAGATCCTTGATTTTGTTAGCACTCTGTAAATTTGTTCTGCTGATAAAACAAATGACAGAGGTAACCTACAAACCAAATTTAGAGCTGGGTACTAGCCTACTCAACTTAGAGAGGGTTCTCTCATGTCACTTGGTGTTTCATTGACAATCAATGGCTAGGTCTAGTTTGTTTTTTGGGGGGATTTTTATAAATTTATTGGAAAGGAAGGGGGAGGACACTTGGGGCTATTGAGTCGAATTTATGAAAACGAATAGGCACACTAGCTGGTTAGTAGAAATATTCAGAGGGGAAAGGCTAAATGATGTGATGAATCTGAGTTATAAATTGTAATTTGCAAAGTGTAAGAAGAAAGGGGAAAAGAAGTAGCTGCATCGTAGCATTAGTGAAATGAATTCTGAATTAGTTATGAAGACACTTAACACAGTTTAAATTGCTTAAGCCAAGAGCATCATAAGATGAATTCTGAGCCTTTAAACTATCCAATTTAAACATAAGACAATGCTAATGGAATCAGAAACACAATAAATGCATACAAAGAGAGAAGACAAAACTCATATCACCACCATTAGAATCTTTTCATGGAGTCTTCAAAGACTTCTACACATGTATTCTATTCAGATTTAGAAAATTATATTCAAGTTCAGACGGTTAAATCATGCCCTTGCACTTCTACCAACCCCTAATACATTTGAAACTCCTAATATTTATACAAGTTCGAGTTCCTTTTGGTTTGAAACTGATTACAATGCTTGAAATGAAATGTATCAACTTCTGAAATTGATTACAATAATTACAAATAACAGTTTCGGTATTTGAACTGATTACAATGATTAACAGGAAACCGTTTGATGATCTGGCTTCTAACTCCTCTAACATTTCAGCTCCTTTCTTTAACACTTGTTCTGGTATGGTCTTCTTCCTAATCTGCCATTTTTAGTGACACTTGGACATCATTCACTGGTTCCTAGAAAACTACACTTTGTCTTGCCCAGCCGTACTATCTCCTTCCATTGCAAGTCGGAAGGGATATCATAATCCATCATTTGTTTGATCAGGGTCTCCAAGTAAACGCAAGAGGCATATGTCATGACTGGTAGTCCAACTTTCACTACTTTCAACTGATTTATAATCTCAAAATATGTAATTAGATGTTCAACCAAGGTTTCTCCTTTCATGTTTTCCTCCATGTTTTCAAACTTGGAGTGATTCATTCTGCACTGAGTGAGGTGAGCATTATATTCTTCCTGATCATGTAACTTTCCTTTGCCATCCCAAAATGGTGGGAGGCATTTAATAAACAATTCCTCAAACAGGTCCTTGAATTCTTGCACACTCTACTCCATGTGTGTTGCCTTGGTTTGGAATGATTTCAACAGGTTATGTTTAGCAATAACCCTCCTAGCCCAGATGATCAATGTAGTTCTATCTTTGACTCCAAACGTCTGAAGTTTTGCAGTAGGGATGGAGTTTAGCAGGTTTATGGAATTATGGGCCCACTCTGATGGTATCTTTGCCAAAGTCTCATTTACAACAGTGCACCTGCTTCTGACTGTGATGGCCATGATGTATTTATCATTGATCAAGTTTAAATATACTCTAAACTTGGAAGCTTTAGCAATAATAGAATCCCAGATGATATGTTTGTCTCCCTGCAACAGTCCTTTGCCTCTTAATCTTATTTTCATCTTGTCTATCCTTTCCTGCAAAGCTTGATTCTCCTTTTGAAATTGAGCCATTTTTTCATCCTTTGCTTTCATTTCCTGCTTCAATTTTTCTATGTCCCCTTTTAACCCATTGATTTTTCCTACCTTCAGGATAACGTGTGACATATCCTAGACAAGTTCTTCAGTGCTTGGCCCAACTTCTACAACAAGAGATACAACTACAACTTTGTTCAACAATTCCATCTGTCCTTGTGACCAATTCACTTTTTCTTGTTCTAGCTGCAATGCTTTAGATTTGTAGTCCAATGCCTCTTGTCTAAATGCTTATTTTTCTTGTTCTAGAGAAACCAATTTTGTTGTTTGTGGATGCTCTATGACAAACATTTTCAGTTTCTTCTTCAAGATTTGAATCAACTTGTCCTTCTCATCCAATGAGGATTTCACCCCTTGGGGTCCTTCACCTTCTAGCCTCTTGACCCGAGTCTCCCAAGCTCTGCTAGATTCCTTTTCTTTTCTCAGCTTCCCTTCCAATTTTTTTGCATAAGATGACAACCTTGAATTATTCAAGCTTAGACTCAGGTAATCATAATACAACATATCACTGGTATTTCTGTGGAATTTGAATTTGTCTGGAGCATTGATGTTGTTATACTTTATCTTGATCTCATATACTTTGTCTTCATCTGCAACTTCTATATTAAAGGTCCTCATCTCAATATCCCTTACTGTGAACAGAGAAGATTTGTGCTGAAAAATATTTTCCACTTCAGGGACTAATTCTCTCATCTCACCCATAGCCATGTTTCCTTTCTCAGCATATTGTTTTTCCAAATCTTCTTTAGATCGATAAGCTGCCCCAGATGTCTTATCAAAGATGTGTTTTTTACTGCTAAATGTTATTGACATGTCTTCACTTTGGATCTTGCTTCCCTTTTCAACCTCTAGAGTGTTAGTGCCACTCTCCACCATATCCAGATTTACTTGTTCTTTAGGCTCTTCCTCCTCAAAATTCACTATCTGTGGAGACTGTGTAATCTTCATCTTCTTAGGGGCAATCTGTTGATCACTGGTGCCCATGGCCTCTGAACTGCTTCTCTTGTTGTAAACACTCACCTTGGGGACTTTGAATATCAGTTTCTGAGGAGCTTGTTGTGTTTGACTATGTTGCTTGGTTTCCTCCACTTGTTGTGTTTGAGTTGGTTGCAAGATTTCTTTTATATCAACACAAACTTCTAGATTTTCCAACTTATCAAAACCCTCAACATGTTCATGCTCATAAGGGGCCTGTTTTTTCATCAATCTTCTCTTTGATATGATTTTATTTGGATCATATCTTCTTCCCTGTAGCTGTGCAAAACCAAACTCTTTGAACTTTTCTTGAATCCGAGATAAGCATGATCTAGTTTTGACGATGAAGGGTCTAATGATAAAAGGAAATTTGAGGTTGGAGGCTTTGTGCAATTTCAGGAAATGTTTTGTCTCATATATGATTCTTTGTCTGATGAATTCAAAGGAAAAGACTCTAGGGGTCAGAAAAATAGGCAATAGGTAAGGGGATTCATGAAAACCATAAACCCATATCACTGTTGAATGCATGAATAGTACCCAGTCCCTGACTCTGTTTTCTTGATTTGGCTGTAGATAGCTCCTCATGTCATCCAGAACTCTAGGTAGGTTGGTGTTGAAAATCAAACTGTTAACCCTGGACATGACTTTGTTGATGAAGATGAGAAATGTAATCCTCTTACATTCAGTTGATATGAATGCTTCTTTAGGAAATTCTCTTTTATTTGTTTCTAGGAAAATTTTCAGCAAATGGGTATAATATCTGAAATGTCTTAGAGAGAGAAAATTCACTAGTTGTTTATGGATATTATAAGCTATGAATTGATCGAAACTGATACAGACTGACAGAGCATACTCTGACTAAAAAAATGCCAATAGGAAACCCAACATGACCTCGACCACATGTTTGTCATTATCTAGACCTAAAATTTGACTCAACGGGGAACATACCCATTGGACCTAAATAACAGTGATATTCACACTTATTGGTAAATACAGTCTCTCTGAAAGATGTTCTGGTTTGACAATTGTTTGTAAAAATAGATCTATGACTTATGATGGACACTCTTTGTAGAACCTAATTAGATTTTCCTCATCGAAAGGTTCATACACTATAGAGAAAGACTCTGGTATGCTGAGGGCATCTCGAATTGATAGACTCTTTACCCTACACAGGACCTCAGACCCCTGTTTATTTACGACGACTTTCTCTTCCTATGAATAATGCTCTGTGCACCAACCTATGAATTTTGGAAAAGGGAAAGAAACTTCGACAACATAAGGGACTTAGTGGCCTGGACTGCTTTAAGGAATGGTACCTGGTTTTCTACATTATCAGACAGATTACTTCTAGATACAGAGATGGGAGAAATGGTGATTTCAGTGTCAAAAATGTCTGAATCTCGGTCGATTAGGGATTCTTCGTTTAACAAAGGGTCTTGCTCTGTTACTGAAGTTATGATAGGGTCCATGGCGGCAATGAAAAATACCTGGAGATGAGCGAAAATGGCGTAAACTTGGTGTACTATTGAGCTGCAGTTGAATGATGGTGGTCGCGCCAACTTTCAAACGTTCCAGTATTTTGAAAAATAATAAAATAACTAGCAAATGCCCTTTATATACTTTTCCAATTTCGGGGGCACGAGGAAGTGGTTTGGGGAAACCCGCTTCTCGCCCCCAAAATGCACCCAGTGGTGCCACATGGTCCCGACCGAAAACCATGGTTTATTTTCCAACTCACTTTCGAGAATTATCCTCTGCGCAACTCCTCCCCCCGAAATGATCCTCAATCGTCGATCTGGGGAGTTTACGATCTTCGACATACCGGGTCCCATCACCTTAGCGCCCTGCCAGATTAGCCTTGTCTTGTTGGATTTATCCCTGTCCTCCATTTTCTCAAGCCTCCACACCAGTTTAGCACCTCGCTAAGTCTTGGAATATTGATTTCACACGAAAAATTTAATGGTGATAACATGGGCTCCAATTGCGGATGCTATCCTCCCAGTGAGGTAGCAAAGAACGACATACCAAGTTCCTACCCATTAGGCATTATTTTACTCCTGCAACTGAATTTATCAACATCTTATTCATAAAACTCAAATTATACTCAGCATGACTTAGGGCCTTCACTTCGGGCTTCAATTTCTGTTGAATTGATTCAAATTGCTTCAATTGAAAAACAAAAATGGTTATATACAATGAATGGAAAGTGTGATAGTTCCTTTAAACAATATAATGTTTGAGAAACCTGCCATTCACAGGTCCTCCTCCAACGAGATCTCCATTACTTTCATGTAGCAGATAGGCATTATTTTCATGGTATGCCACAATTTTGAAAGGTCCCAGCCATAGATGGTCAAATTTCCCATGCTTTCCTCTGTCTTCATTTCTAGCATCCCATCTCAACACAAAATCCCCTACTTTGAAATAATCTTCCTTTGTATTCCTGTCAAAATCCTTTTTAATCTTGTCTTGGTGAAGCTGAGAGTTGTTGAAGGCTTTCTCTCTTGTTTGCTAGACATTGATCAGTTCATATGTTCTCCTTCGAGTGGCATCTGTTTCAGCATCTTGCTCCTACAACAATCTCATCATTGGCAATCCTAATGCAGTAGGAAAAATTGCCTCTGTGCCATACACAATCTGGAAGGGTGAAGTGACAATAGACCTGTTAGTAGTGATCCTATCAGCCCATAGTGCATGGATGAGCTTTTTATGCCAAGCCTTTTTGTTATCTTACAATAGCTTCTTGATAATTCTGGTCAAACTCTTATTGGATGACTCAACCAATCCATTACCTTGAGGGAAATAAGTTGTGAAATGGACAAGAGTTATATTGTAATCAATGCAAAAAATTTCCATCTTCTTGGACTTAAATGATGTTGCATTGTCTGTAATTATTTTGATTGGGCAACTAAACCTGTACAAAATATTGTTCTCAAAAAACTGAATGATAACAACATATGTGGCTTGCCTGGTGGGAACTGCTTCAATCCACTTGGTGAAGTAATATGTGGCGGAAAGAATCCACTTGTGTTGAGATGAGGATTGTGGATGAATTTATCCTATGAAATCAAGGCCCCATTGTCTAAAAGATGCTTCCACAGAGATGGGCTTCAAGGGAAAAGGCTGCAATTTTCTCTTCCCATCAAAAATTTGGCATTCATGACATCTTGAAACTTCTTTGTAGACATGAGAAAAAATGTTAGGTCAATAGAACCCAACTCTCAATACATTGTGTACAGTAGTTTTCCAATAATGGTGCCGTCCACAGTCACCCTTATGGAATTCTCTGATGGTCTTTTCTACTTCTCCCTCCAGCAAACAACTCAGCAAGATTCCTCCCGGATCCTTCCAATACAAAGATTGATTTACAATACAAAAATTTGTTTCTTTTAGATTTAAAAACCTGGCCTTATTTTTGCTCAATTCAAGAGGAGCTTGCAAATGTTTCAACACATAAATGATGTCATCATACCGTGGGGAGTCAAGGAATTTTTGAGATACCTGAGGGACCTTTTCTTCTCCTGAATCAGTAGACAAATCAACAATGAAGTTAATTCCCAGGAGCTCACAATTTGTTTGTGCCATCATCTTGACAATTCCTTTCCCTTTGATCAACTTTGTAGGTTTGATCTCAAGGTCATATTCCAACAATACAACTATCCACTTGCCCCTTCTTCCCTCAGGATCAGGCTGAGTTAAAATTTCCTTCACAAAATTGATGGGTACATAGGCAATGGTATGAGAATGCAAGATATAAACTCTAAACTCCTTCAGGGCCTTGACCACTGCATATGCCTGCTTTTCCATGATATCATACTTTAATGGTGAATCCCTCAATGTCCTGCTATAGTATGCTATAGGATTTTCAAAATCATGTTCATCCCTTTGTAATAAGACACCAACAATGGTGTGCTCTGAGGAAAAATAAAACAATATAAAGTTTTTTTCAAAGTTGGGACTCGATAGCACCGGGGCCTTGGTCAATGCCACTTTAATGTCTTCAAAGGATATTCTGGCTTCAGGGGTCCATTTTATTTCACTTCCTTTTTTTAGCATGTTAGTGATATGCTTTATGATTTAGCCAAAACATGAAGAAGATATCCTCCTGGAAAATTTCCCTTTCAAGCTTGTTGTCTCTGGTTCTTCAATTCACACCTTTGTGTGACTAACCTGGCTCCCGCAGTGTTACTTGGCCAAAAACCCAGCACCACGCAGATCCCGCAAATCGTGGCATAATGTCGAACTGTTAGCTCGTTTGGCGTCCCCTTGGGCGGAGGTGTTGGTCGCATGGGGGGCATGTGGCCACATCCCAGCGCATAACTCAGTCGTCGTGGCTAATATGTTGCATAAACCCCGTGTTGATGATTAAAATCGCAATGATCAATTCCGCCCACAAAGGATTTCTAAAGTGTTATTATTTAATTATGCCAATAATATAATACTAGTAGGTGGGACCCCCTTGTAGACTAGAGGCGCAATGATAGACATATTACACATGTTTTGTTGTTGTTATGATGTTTCCTACATAGTCCTACATTTTTTGATGCAGTTTTGGTTTCATTTGATGTGATAATAAGTGGATAATGCATTATTGTTGAATGATGTTAGTAATCACTTGCGACACATAACAATTTTCATGGTTATGAGGATCATGTTGTTTACAGGTGCTATGTTATAACCTTGTTACTAATTCATATGTTTATTACTTAGCCACACATATGAATTGAATATTGAATGAGAGCTTGATCAAAACAAAGAAAAAACTATAAAAAGGTTCTAAAGTTATAGCAAAAGGAAAGAAAATATATAAAAAGACTACATGCAAATTTTGAATGAAAGAATTAATGGATACAAGTGTTAGTCCTAACTATTATACTATGGTTTGGTTAATAGACTATGCAAATTTTATGAAAGTTGAATGGAGACACATATAGAAATGTTGATATGGATTATTTTGTGGATTTATGGAAAAGGTTAACGTATGAAATATCCCGGGTGGTGTACTATGCAATAGATATGATCTCATATCATACGATGGATTGGTATTGATTATGAATTGGTTATATGGTTTGATTTATTGGTGGATGTTATGCTTATTGGGTTGCCTCATACTTGGAACTGAATGGGGCCAGGTATGCAAGCGACGTGCATTTACTGCACGTCACTCCAAACCTTCCCTATAGCATGTCACCCTAGCATTGTTGCATTATTGCTCTGTTGGTTGTGAAGCTTCGAGTTTTCAGGTTCTTTTGGAAGGGAAAACTCGGTCAACTTGTCATTTTAGCGTTTTTCTCATAGGTATGGTTCTTTTCTCTCCATCCATGATGGATTATCTTTTTTATGAACCAAATGGTGGCTCAATGATGCTTGGATTTTGTGTGTTCTTGAGATTTTTGACTATGTGTAAATATAGTGTTATGGCTCTCTGTGATGACTGTAAAATGTTGGTAGTTGTAAGTAGAGAAATGGGTATTATTGAATATAAAGGTTGCACATTGGTTATTTATGGTTTATCTTGGTTTTTTATTGATTGTTCTCTATGGAATAATGGAGACAATGGTGCCATGAATCTCTGTGTTTTATGGTTGAAGGGTTTTACCACCGGTTGTATTTCAATGACTTTCAACTCTCGATCATTATCGTAGTCTTTATCCAGTTACAGAGTGACTCTAGATTGTTGGTGTGCTTCTTTTATCTAACCCCGAACTGTTGTTAATAGCTCGTCCCTGACTGTCTTTTCGCTGGAAGCATCCCAAAGATCTAGTCTTGGTTGGCCCGAACGTTAATACAGGCCTGTGTGGGTATTGAATTGATACGAGTATATCTTGGCATTCTTTGACAAAGAATGTGTGTGTCCTCACTGTTGTTGTGTCAAAATTTATCAACCTCCCAAGGTGATTGGAGAAGACATTATCTCGTTGTGTTTAAATACCCGCCACTTTTGAGTTAACCCTTGTCTCTTCTCTGCAAGTATTAGAGGCACCTGTGTGCCCTGTGTTATTTTACTCTGACTGTATCTGCTCTCCTTGGGCATTAACTTAGTGTTATGTCAAGGGCTTGGAGTAATAATTCGAAGGACCGTGTGGCTCACTATTGTTTCGTTTTAAAATTTGTATTTTGGCCTATAGTTGTTAATCGATGGTAAAGTGGATATAAGTCTTGGAAGGTCGTCATCTCCCTGTGTTTTTGTTTAAAAAGATAAACAGGTTTTCATTTCCTCTTTTCATTTGATTTAAGAGCCTGACTCAGACTCTGACTGTCTTTGCTCTCCTAGGGCACATTATGGGGTTTGCCAAGTTTTGGGTTATCAATTAATGAATGGTGGAAATGTTGAAGACACATGCCCCCTCCTCTCAATCGATCACTGTGTATCCTTCTGTGATGAAATTGTTTGAACAAATAAGAAAGGAAATAAATGGTTGCTTACAGTCGGAGCTGTCTTTCTATCACTGTGTTTAATTCAACATGATTTTGATGGCTTAAGGAGATACTTGTGTGAGGTTATCAAGCTCGATCAATGTTCTAGAAAGTTAAAAAAGGTGCTTGTGTGTCAGTTTAGTTCTATTCGCTTCATATATGATATAGTTATATTGAAATCATCGTGCATACTATCAATTGTTTAGAAAGGGAAGTTATATATGTTGATACACACAGAGATCAAGCTCAGGGTTTATGTTTGGTTTGACTGTTATTATCAATTCAAGATTCTGTTGATTGATATGATTGAAGTCCTGTGTATGATCGGGCATGCTTTTAAGTCTTTCCATGTTTTGAAAAGACACATGTGTACATTTAAATTGGGCCCGATTGTTGATTGGAAAACAATGACTGTTGATTGTTAAGCATGGTGCATTATTGATTATCAGGGATAGATGTTGAGCATATTGTTGTGCATGTTTTGATTATTTTAAAAAAAAGAAGGGATCAACGTTATAATAAACAGTACTGTTGGATGGAAACGTTTTTATAAGTTATAAATGCATGGACTGTTATTAATTAAGGAATTCTGGGAAATTTAATTACTATTGAGACAACAAGCAGTTTGCCTACAATTGATGAACAATGAATGTTTTGGTCTTGGAAGTGGATGCGTTTTGGATTAATTTTAAAACAGAGTTATGATCGTTGATTTATTTAATTTATTTTAAGAACAACATCCATTTGATTCCCTTTAATTTTCTCACTTTTTCGCTCATTACAAATCCCCTCACGATCCTAGATTCATTTTTGCATGCCCTATTCTTTAAAATTAAATTAAATCTCTGTATTACAAAGATTAAGAAATAACATAGAGATGGATCACATCTGATATGTTTTTCTTATTGTTGCACATTCGATTGTTTAATGAATTGTTGAGAATTAATCGTGTTCTTACTCCCTTTAATTTTCTCACTTTTCGCTCAATACAATCCCCTCGGATATCCGAGAACCCTAATTCACCCCCTTCTCATTGACAATTGTTAAGTAAATTTTATGGATTGGATTACATGGGTCTGATGTGATTGATGAGCCAAACTTTGTTTCATATTAAGAGATTGTCGTGTATGGTTTGTTTAAGAAGCTAGTTTCAAATAATCGTTGCATACATCATGAGATTCTTCAGCAGAGGAAGTCATGGCCGAAATAACAGGGGCAGAAGAAATTGGAACAAAGGGCCTAGAAGGCCAAGATTCTCAATACATTTCGATGCAGATCCTCAAGAGTTAAACCAGGTCTTCCAAGATGGATTTTTCAATTGGATTGGACAAGGGGTAGTCCAAACTAGACTAGAGAGGCCTCCCTTCCAAACCCAACATGTCCCTTGTATCCCTATGCCCCCTCATTTTTCGTTGCAACCTAAAGTCCTCGAGAATGACAGATCACAAGAGATTGTTCACCCCTCAGTCTCTCAACATCGTGGCTGACCAAATTTGTCTCTACCTGCTCCTCCTCCACCTGCTAACCCAAATGTTCAGATTTCCCCTGCACATTCACCTGTACAGTCCTCCCACACAAGCAAAAGGTTCAAAACCGAAGCCCACCACATGCATGACAAAGGAAAAGTTGTTGTTTCCCCCTCCTCTCCTTCAAGTGATTCAGCTAAATTTATTTCATCCCGCATGCACTTGAGATATGATTGTTCTCATGTCATGAGTGATATCAAGCCTCAAGGCTCTATACAGCTTAAGGCTAATTCAGAGAAGTCAAAAAGGGGTAGTAGCAACAAAGGAAACAATGCCTCTCAAAGTGGAAAATATGGTTTTTGATTATGTTCTATTATTGTTTTATTGAGGACTATGGACTGCTAAAGGTTTTGGACAACATTCTATTTTTGGATATTTTGGATATGATTTGAAATATCATTGATATTTAATTTTCAAATTATGGAAATGATTATGGGAGGCACAAGGAGGGATGTGTCTGATTTATTGTCTAGTTATGTTTATTTTTGTTAAGGAAATTAAAGGGAGTCACAAGGGGTCCCACCTACCAGTTATTATTTTTTAAAAGACCCTTATTATTATTATTATTATTAATTCTTCCCCTAAACTAAAAGTTAGTTGAGATTTTGTTAACTTAACTAAATGAAGTGGTTGAACTTCTTCAACTAATTTGGAATGCATAAAATCCAAATGAGAAGGAAGAACACGAGGAGAATAGAAGGATAAATCATACTAAGATTTTCTCTTGATTTTTATTGAGATAGTTTAGTTTTCATTCATTCTTCAATTCATCAAAGGCCTAATTATCTTTTATGGCAGTAGGGTCCTATTGTAGACAACAAGGTTCAAAGTTGAATCATATCATTTAGATGCTTGTTTTCAGAGGTGTTGATCTATCTTTGATAGTCTGTGTAGACTTGTCTATTTATGAATTAAATTTCACGATTGATAAAGAATATTGTGTAGAGTCAAGTGGGCAACAATCTGTGACAAGCTGATCCAAATTTTAAAGTTTAGTTTTTACTTCTTGTCGGAGTCCTTTTGTATGGTTTTCATCAGGGATATCTAAGTTTGATCTTGGTCCATGCCCCTCACAGGGATTTTGTAAAGAGAACAATTCTTTTGATTTCTTGGAATGAAATAGAGCGATTTCTATTCTGTCTCATCTGTGTTATATGTGACTTGATATTTTTGCTTTTGATATCCACTTTTTCCTGTTGCAATCTGATATATTTAGAAAATTGTATAAAAATGTTATATTTTTCAACAATATTTTATTCCAAAAATCAGCCTTAGCCCTTGTAATTAATACTTCTGGATTGGGAAACACTTTTTTGAGGCTATAAACATAGGGTGACATTCCCAACTATCTTTCCTTACCCAAGAAATATCCGAAAATGATTGAGTAAGATAAATTTCATATATTTTCCTCAACATTTATTTGGAGACCATACTGGGGAGATATTTCATATCTCTCTCATTGATTTTATACTTGTTTTTCATTGAATATTTTTGTATTTTTGATATCTTTTCTTTGATTGTTTTATTTATTCATGACTGTACCTATTGCAAGGAAGCCCAATATTGAGCCTAGTCTTAAATATCATACCAAAATTACTTTAACCTTGTTTAATACCATCTTAGATACCGCTAATACCCTGGTTGAGCTTGAACGCTCATGGGAAGCAGTTGAACAAGACATAAGTGTCCAAGAATGTTGGGAAGCTAGGCAAAGACACCCTAGGAATCAACTTTAGCTTTCTTTCTCCTATAGTTTGGTTCTTCTTTTCATGTCCTTAAACCCTCGTATCTCTAGGAGAAGAAGAGTTTTGTCACCTGATATTAATCCTATTACTGAAATAGGAAGAAAAAACATTGTTTTATCAGCCCAACAAAGTACTCTAAGGAGAACTTTGTCCAATTCAACCGATTCATCTTTCTCTCCCTTACCTAACATTCACAAAATGGTGTCTAGTGGTGGCTCTGGTGTTTCTTGTGGCACTGGAGGTGCTTCCTCATCTCAACCTTCAACCTTGTCAGTGATTAGCAGCTTGTATAGCCATCAAATTCTGGTTCAATCAACTACAAACCCCGCCAAGGTCATTAAAAATTATGGTCTCTTCCAATTTGAGGAAGACGCTACTACTACTCAATGAAATGTCTCCTCTCCGCTAAACTTAGCACCTGACACTCATCCTCTTCCCAAATTCAAAGAGAACCTCCCCAAGTTTTATGGGAATAACACACTCACTACTAATGAACACTTGGTGGCATTTTCTAATGCTTGTCATAACATAGGAGCCAATGATAACGACACTTGTATGCGATTATTTGTTAATTCCCTTGAAGGTAAGGCAACGGTCGATTTATTTGACCTTCCTCCTAAGATTATTTCTACTTGGGAGGATTTAGTCTATTGGTTAAATTCTACCTATGGGAATTCTAAGAGCCCGACTGAGAAGTTACGGGAATATAATAACATTGCTTACAAAGATAGTGAAACTATCAAATCTTTCAACTTACGTTTCACTAAATTATACAACCACATCCATGAACTCATTCGCCCTCAGAACCAAGCCACTTTCATGCATTATTATAATGCATTACCTTCCCCCTATTGTCATAGGCTTGAGGAAAAGTCCATCGATAACCTTGGTTCTGCTCTGCATACTTGTTTAGAGTATGAGGAACAACTCAAAAGAGGAACAACTCAAAAGAACAGGTCTTCCTAAGGGAGACTCAATTAAACAGACGGATATTTCCGGACTCTTACAGCTTATACAAGACATGAATAATCGAATATGAGTGGAAAGGAAATGTCCCCTCTCTTACCCATGTGGCCTCATCCTCTTCTTCACCACCCTTAAAGAATCTTAATGAAAATAACTTTCAACCTAAAGCTATCATGCCTCGTAGTTGGTGTAACGTTTGCAAGGAACACCATGAGGAAAGTACATGTGAAGTAAAGAAGAGTGTGAGAGATAAAATCTTTGGTAAGAGACCTGAAACTACCATTGTTGTCCTAGACTTTGCAGATCTAGAGGATATCATGATCATAAATACTAGGAATAAATATTATGTTCCAAAAGGTAAATATGATCCTCCTCGCACTTCTTCTAGCCCAAGATCATCTTCACCAGTTGCTATTGTTTAGGTTTATAAGGCTCCTGAAAGTCGAGGAACTACCTTCCCTCTTCCCTCTTCCAAATACAACATTCCAAATCAGTTGGCCAACATTAAAGAAGATGTTACTTGCCTAAACATGGTTGTCGTCCCTGAGCAACACAAGCATATAAAAACTTTCATGGAAGGAAAATATTCCATTGTATCCAACCTCTCTGAAGAGGTAGATGAAGAGGATTCGTCTGTAAATAAAGTAGGTGTACGTAACTTTAGGAATCCTGTAAAAAACCTCTCATTTTATATTTTTGTAAAGATTATGGACAAAATTGTCCATTGTTGTCTCATTGACAGCGGTTTGGGCCCAAGTGTAATGTCGAAAATTATTATGGAAGAGCTAGGCTTATCATGTACAAATGAAAACACTAGAAGCATGCTCTCTTATAATAGTTTACAACAAATGACCATAGGTGAAATCAAGGACGTGACCTTGGTTTTGTTTGTGCATCCTGAAATAAGGAAAACCCTTAATATTCAGGTAATAGATATGTCAGTGAGTAATTAATCAATCATCTTAGGAAGAGATTGGCAAGCTTTGACAGGTGGATACCTCTCACTCGATAGGACACACTTATCTGTTCCTCGGAATGGTAAAAACATCATAGTCCTAAGGGAGGGGAGAATTTCACCTTACATAGAAAGCATCCCACAGCCTAACATGAATTATATCGAGGAGGACCTAGGAGTGTATTCCATCTTCGCAGATGAGGAAAACACTCCCTTGGAACAAATCGACATAGAGGATGGGATGTGGCATATGCACTTTGATGGTTCATGCTCCAATGAAGGAAACACAGATGGTATTATCTTGTACTCTCCTGTGGGTAAGATTCATAACTTTTCCTATAGGTTATATTTTTCTTGCACAAACAATGTCACTGAATTTGAAGCGTTACTGCTAGGCATTGAAAATGCCTATAATCCGGGTTGTGGTAACCTTACAGTTTTTGGGGGTTCTGAACTTGTTGTAAACCTTGTACGTAAGATATATTCTCCTAGCAACAATTTGATGAAACGTTACACCCAAACTATTTGGGCACTTATCTTGAACTTACTATCTTTCAACATCACTCATGTTAAAAGGGAATTGAACTCAATGGCTGACAAGTTAGTTGTTTTTGCAGCCTCTCTTACCCGAAAAATTCTGCCACAAAGACCTGATTGTACCTTTCAATCTTTGTATCATCTTCATATCCTAGACAATGTAGAGTCATGGCAGGTCTTCCCTAGTGATGAGAGCATCTATGCTTTCATCCAAAATGAACCTTATAAGCCTAAGGAAATTATATCGATGGAAGATAACAAAATTCCTAGAGATTGACTCCTCTAGAAAGTTCATTTTCAACAAGTGAAAACAAAGAAAAACATAAAGAAGAGGAGTCGAAAAGGAAAGTGGGTGAAACAATTTCCTTGAACATTGGAACACCCAAGTCTCTAAATAACGTTAAAATAGGTGCCCAATGTTTTGAATAAGAAAAATTGAAGTTCACCAAGTTGCTTGGTGAATTTCAAGATGTTTTTGCTTGGTCTTATGAGGATGTTCGTGTTTCTAATCCTACTATTATACAACATGCCATTCCTATCAAGGAAGGCATAAAACCAGTTATGCAAAAACAAAGACCCATTAACCCTGCATTGGAAGCAACTATTTAGAAGAAGTTGGAAAAACTCTTGAACATTGGGATAATTTTTCATGTTAAGTATTCTGAGTGGGTTTCTAATTTGGTTCTCGTTCGAAAACCAACAGTTTTGTTAAGTTCCAAATACTTGCATATAGGAACACCACAAATATTGAATACATAATAGATCCACAAAGAAATATAAAAGAAACCACACTTTATTATTATCAAACCCTTGAGGTAGGGTAACACCATACAATGGATCCTATTATGGAAGGGATCATCTCATGTTCACTTGCCTCTTCGAGGGGGATTCCTCCTAATGAGCTTCAACTCCAAATACAATATTTCTCTTCATGTCCCATTACATTGCTTGAACCCCTTTATATAGTTCTACCATCACCTAAGAACATTCTAGAGGAGGAATCTTCTAGAAGTAGAACCTTCTAAGAATTTCTCTTACATTTATTATATCTACCAATTTATTATATCTAACTACCATAGTGGGCCTTATTTAATGGACCTAGTCCACCTTAAATTGAATGGTCTCCACTATTATCACTATGGGCCCTCTGCGCCCCCCCCCACTACCTCTCTAGATACCTAACATTACATCCCCCTTATGAAAGTGTTGTCCTCAACGCTTAATGTACAACCATATACCAGGGTCCCATGGATAAGTTTGGACCATAATGTTGAAGTATAATAGAGAACCAGGGTCCCATTGAGAAATGGAAGCCACTATGTTGAAGTAGTCCAAATTTCATTGTAAACTAGGGTCCCATGTCCAATTGCTCATGTGAACTCCACACGGAAGATATTGGCACCCAATAACCAATGAAAAATGATGCTCCCCATACTGACACCTTTCATGTGGATCCAAATAAGAATATACATCCACATAGTGGGAAATGGTCAAAGGTGAATCTGGACGGAACAATATCGTTGTAAAATATGCAGGTTGGAAACTGGTAATCAAAACTAGCTCCTGATGTGTCACATTGATGTTCTCTATCGAAGGTGGAGTAGAGTCGTCAAATAAAATATGGAAGTGGTTGTCATCCCATAAATGACAACTATCCCTATACCAATCATCAAAATCATCCTCCAAATCATACCAATCATACACTTCTTGATGATATTCATTCATGATGTCTGCCATAAGATATCTCTCTTGAAGGAGAGACAATGACTATTGACTATTGTGATGACTATATTTGATGCCTTGCAAGTGGTCATGCATATCGTCTGTGACTGCTTCAATCATGTGTAGAATTTCCCTGAGTTGAGAGTGCATATCCATTGGAAACACCACATATAATATACCAAAAGAAAACTCTTAAAATGATTTATCCAATGGAACTAATCTGGTAGCAATATGAGTACCCTATGACAATTTATGAACTCTGCAGTCTCGTCGCTGTCATGAAAAAACCCAAAAAAATAGAATAATAAATTACTCCAGAAAATCACTGCTTTTTCTGGAAAAACCCTGAAAAACTGTTGAATTTAAAATGTTCATAACTTTACTTCTCGGACTTCGTTTCAGCTGATTTTTTTTTGTTTTGAAATTGGGTATTTTTCCAAGAGGAATTAAAATACCCATTTTTTTTTTCCAAATTCATCTCATAAATCTTCAGATCTGAACCTGAAGTGCGTCACCTTCTTTTTCTTCCCTAGAAAATTTCTACAAAAGAGTAAAAACTATTCCCTTCTTTGGCCAAGGAAAGTGCTCTGATACCACTTGTTAAGTTCCAAAAGACTGAATACAAAAGGACCACCACAGATATACAATAACAATATGAAAAATCTCCTTTATTATTATCAAACCCTTAGGGTAGGGAAACACGATACAATGGATCCTATTATGGAAGGGATCCTCTCGTGTTTGCTTGCCTCTTCGAGGGGGCATCCTCCTATTAAGCTACAACTCCAAATACAATATTTCTCTTCATGCCCCATTACATTTCTTGAACACCTTTATATAGTGTTACCATCACCTAAGAACATTCTAGAGGAGGAATCTTCTAGAAGTAGAACATTCTAGAGGAGGAATCTTCTAGAAGTAGAACCTTCTAAGAAGTCCTCTTACATTTATTATATCTAAGTACCCATTTATTATATCTAACTACCATAGTGGGCCTTATTTAATAATATAGTGGGCCTAGTCCACCTTACATTGAATGGCCTCCACTATTATCACTATGGACCCTCTTAAACAAATCCATTTTTAAACAAATGATACTTGTTCTCATGACGATGAAAGATGATTCTCCTATCATATAAGTATGGGCTTCTCAACACAATATCACATATATCTAAAGGAATAATATCAAGCTCTACCTCATCTATAAAATTTGCAGTGATGGCAAATCTAAGTTTACACCTTGTCACTTGCAATTTAGCATTGTCACATATCCATCCTAGAGGGTATGGTTTAGAATGTGGAGTAGTTTCCAATTTTAGTTATTGGCAGTGTCTTCAGATATGAGGCTTGCTTGAGATCTAGTATAAAAAAGAGTACTTATCTTGGTATGCTTTGAAATCACCCTTACGTGGAAAATCTCTATTCTTTCTTTTTCTTGTTGAGTTTCGTTGAGGCTATTACTAATTGAAGAACTAATACTTGCAATAGATTCCTTACCTTGAAAACCCATGGTTGTAATCTTTGTCTCATCACCCGAATCAGAACCTAAATCATGTTGTATGGTTGCAGTAGTCTTTGGTTTCCCCTTATTATTGAACTTTTTGGGTCTCTTTTCAGGATGAACTTTCTAACAATGGTCTTCATCATGGCCATCGTTTGAATAGTGTTTACATGTGAGTTTCTCTCCCTCTTTCTTGACTGAAGCATTCTTTCTTCCATTTCCCTTGAACTTCTTCTTTCCTTTGTCTCCATGAACAAAAGGTTTCTTGTTTCTCTCTTGAGGTTCATTCCTCCCTCTTGCTTTCAAATGAGTTGCATGTAAACAAAATTCATCTAGATTTGAAGGGTTAAACATAAGTATTGTGTGCCTCAAGTAGCTATGCAATCCTCCAATATATTTGAGTAAAGTTTATTGAGAAGACAAATCTATACCCAAAATCAAATCCCTTCTTCTAAATTCTTGGGTGTAGCTTTGTGTTAGAAAAACAGGACCGCAGAGCAATAAAATAAAACAAATGTGGAAACAAAACACAAAAGATACACAATACAAGAGAGACACAGATTTACATGGTTCACCCAGTGTGGGCTATGTCCACCAGAGAAATTGCCAGGTCCTTTCTTTATTATTATCCAGCAAAATGAAGGGATACAACCTACAACAAAACCCGTTGTAACTTCCTCTTCTTTCTCTCATAGTCTTCTCTCTCAGAATACAATACTAGCCAACATACATAGCCGCAATACATTTCCCTCATAAAAGAGGGTTGCCTTCTAGGGAAAAAAACCCTAACATAATCTCTATCATTAGATCTGCGACCTTATAATGAACGGTCCAGATTTACAATGAAATTACAATATACTTTTACAAGGTAATTTTTTCTTCGGGGGCTTCGCCCCCGAACCCCTGCTGGGGGCTCGCTTGCCCCCAGACCCCCCAGCCAAGGGGATAGCCCCCCCGGACCCTGCAGAGGGGGTACCCCCCCTCTGCACTCCCCTGCGTGGAAGAGTGTACATACTTCTAGGGTGTAAATACTTCATGGGGTATAAACACGGTTGAAAGTAAAAGACCTCTAAATCAGGAAGATAAGAAGGCTCCACAACCAACAATCTCCCACTTGGAGACTGATCTCAACAACTCCACCACTACTGTATATGCTGGAATCTGAACCTTCTTGGACCTGGTAAATTTCTCATCTTCATCTTCATTCTTGAAGACCAACTGAAACTGAGAAAGAACTCAGTTTGTCCCTGGTTACTCCCTTTGTTAACATGTCTGCAGGATTCTAGCTAGTGTGTATCTTTTCCATCTTCAATTGTCCATCTTCCAAGGTGGATTGTATGAAGTGGTACCTCAACTTTATATGCTTAGTCTTTGAATGGAAGGCTGAGTTCTTTGCACGGTGAATGACACTCTGACTATCACAGTACAACCTGTTGTTCTCTTGCTTCTTTCCCAATTCCTCCATAAACCTTTGTAACCAAATCATCTCTTTACTAACCTCTGTAGCAGCAACATACTCTGCCTCTGTTGTTGAAAGTGCAACAACCTTTTGCAGTTTCGAAATCCAACTTACTATTGTTCCACCTATAGT
>ML809572.1:82944-94427 GCA_009831015.1 Picea engelmannii | reverse complement strand
ACTTTGACCTTTTGGGGCTTCTAGATGACATATGAGGGTCCTCCAACTTCGTAAGGCCATAACTCTCAAACCGTGAGGAGTTATGTGACGTTATACATACCACCAGAAATGGAATGACATGTATTATCCATATAGAATAGTATGATCTGAAAATATATCATAACTCATATCGTTACCCATCAAACAAACTTGGGTCCATTACCCAAACCTGGGGTCTCCAACTTCTCATGGCCATAACTCTCTAACCGTGAGGAATTATGTGATGTTCCATATACCACCGGAAATGACATGACAAGCACTATCCATCTAGGATAGTTTCCCTGACAAATTCACTTTCCTTCATCTCATTATTACACAATTAAGCATGGGTTCTCTTACTCCACAAAGCGTCTTCTCATGAAGTCTTTCACCATAAGGGGACCACTTTGGAGTTCATCCATATATACTTCTTATCAACCATGAAAAAAAAATAATGAGTCATATTTACATCAAACAATATTGGGTCCATTACCCAAACCTTTGTGCTATGGGGCTTTTTTTAAAGGTTGACATCAATGACAACCAACCTTAATCAACAATCTCCCCCTCTGGCATTGATGGAAACACTTTGATGAAATACTGAAATCATATCACTCACGCTCCCCCTAGAACCATGCCTTTGTCCTCTGCATCTGATAAATCTGCTCCCCCTGGAACCATGCCTCTATCCTCTGTATCTGATAAATCTGCTCCCCCTGGAACCATGCCTCTGTCCTCTGCATCTAATAGATCTCTCCCCCTTTGTCATCAATGGCAAAGGTATCTTTCCATATGGGGCTGCTCCCCCTAACAGACTGTCCTCTTATGGTGCTTCCTCGTGTACATCTAAGACATATAAGATAAGCATTCAAAAAGCATTCATTTTTGGAGTAGCAATAACTCCAAGTATTTGGCGAAGATATTCAAAGGCTTCCCGTGGAAGTGGTTTTGTAAAGATGTCTACCACTTGTTCTTTTGTGCCCACATACTAAACTCTGATGTTCTTTTCTGCAACCTGTTCCTGTAAAAAGTGATACTTGATTGGAATGTGCTTCGTCTTGGAGTGCATCACCGAGTTTTTTGAGATATTGATGGCACTTGTATTATCACTGTAGTGTCCCCAAGGCCGAGCCCCGTAGTAAACCATGTTCTGAAAGGAATTGTAATTATGTTTCATAGGCTGGTGAGCCAAGTTTTTATAAGTTGGAGGCTTATGTGTTTGTTAGGCCAGGGAGCCTGAGTGTTGAAGGCCAGGAGCCTGCTGTTGTATATGGAATCAAGCAGAACAATTAATAAAATATAAACACCGCCATATGCAGACCGACCACGATGAATGAGTGAAGGGGGACTAAGCATCCATAGGGTGGGCAAGGAATTAGGGGCTGAAGGTGGGAAAAGGGGCTAAGTGTTGAGCCTAGGGGCTAAGCCTAGGGGGCTTAAGCCTGGAAATAATATTTTAATATTATCCCAAAAGACATGTGCATTTTATGTTTTATCCTAAGTTTCTGGCAAGGGGAGAACATGCAAGGGAGACGTGTGCTGGTGGAATGCATGCAGTTTCATGGGTGACAAGTGTCAACCCTGATGCATGCAAATAAAATGGCTAGGGTGAGTCGTGAAAAGGGTTCCTCCTCCATTCCACCCGACTACCTGAGCGTGTAGAGAGTGTTGAACAGTACGACCAACCCAACCTTTGCAAGAATACTGCATGCGTTCTGAGAGTTGTGAACTCGTATTGTCTTTGATAGTCCGTGCACATCCTCTGTCCAACTGATCGAACCTATGCATGGAGGCTCTGTTCCGAAGCCGAGACCCTGAACCATTCCGCCATTGTTGAACCAGTGGGAAAGCTTGTGTTGTTCTGAAGAGCTGGTCTCACCCTCCGTTCTGACTCGTGGAGTCTGTGTCGACCCCTGCAGGAGTTACTCATCACGCATTCTTGTGACCCATCACTGTGAGGCCTCGAGCCATTATTGAGCCTATTTGAGAGGCCGTGTTTGTATTTTCAGTTGGCTATGGTAACCACGCAGAGCTAGACTGTGCGTGGCTTGATGGCTAGCGCGAGTTGTGATTGAGCCTGTGTGTGATCTCTCTCTAGGTGAGGGAGGTGGATGTTGTTGGAAGAAGTTTCTTCCAGAGAGTGTCCAGCACCAGCTTCAGGCTCTGAGACTTCCTGATCCAGCCTATTGCCGAGACCCAGAGAGGGAGGTTAGCACCGATGGACTGTGCTTGTGAAGGTGTATACTCCCGGGCGGAACATGCATGTGGGGAATGAGAGTCTGATAGTAGTGGGCGTAAGATGGCATCTTGGGAAGAATCCTTCCAGATTTTATGTGTTGTTTTCCCTGTAACCTCAGCCTAGCCTAGGATTCCTTGCCTTGGGGTGGAGATTAGTCCCAGTTCGGGGGTGACCCACTGTTGTGCTGATGAGTAGTGTGGTCTAAGGTTGGGAGGTTCGTGGAAGGCCTGCACTTGGTTGGTGGAATCTACCACTGTTAAAAGATAAGTATCTGATTATGACTTAGTCATGTTTTGCAGGACTGTGCTGCTTATGTTATCATGATTTCCGCTGTGTATATGAATTAATATGAAATGTTGTGGATTGTTAATTATAGCAGTAGATAATATGTTTACTTGATATTGAATGTGTTTAATTGTTGAATGTATGTGGATTATATAACATCTGTATGAGTTATGTACAAAGTGGTTAGTAGCATAAAAGGTGTGCTACAGTTTGGTATCAGAGCCAAGGTTTCGACACTGAGCCTAGATGGGCCAGTGGAGCGGTCTTTGGACTGAGGATGCGAAGGGAAATGGGGTATGGAAGGCCAATTTCAAACCCTGGTGTGCTCTAAAGTGTCAAGAAGTTACTTGACGAGTTTTTAAGCTCAGGAGGTATAGCGGCGTTATGAAACCGCAGCCAGTATGGTATGAGTCCACAGGGAGAGAGGACTCCACACTTGAAGTGTAGGAGCTTTAGGATCTGTTCGGGAGGGAAGGTGAACCCTCGTGACTATTAGATCTGGAAAGTGTGCACAGGGTTTAAATCCCTTTGGAAATTGCACAGGAGTGTGGAAATCGCGATACGCGAAATCCCGAATTAGTTAGGAACCGTCTGAATGACGGAGGCCACGTGTCGTGAGATTTCCCATTTGGGGAAATCGAGAATCGTGAGATCGAGAGTCCTAATGACAAGAGATCAGGACTTTCCATGGTGGAAATCCCGAAATAGATCTTAACCGTCCGAATGACGGAGGCCACGTGTCGTGAGATTACCCATTTCGGGAAATCAGGAATCGCAGAATCGGGAATCCTGATGATGAAGGCTCGGGATTTTTCATGGTGAAAACCCCGGGATAGATCTGAACCGTCTGATGGACGAAGGTTACGTTTCGAGAGATTAATTGCATCGGGAAACCAGGGATCGATATTTTGGGAGTCCCGTGATCAAGAGTTCGGACTCTCGTGATGATAAACCCGATGAACAGACGAGATTCTTTTGGAGGATCTCAGGGTCTGTGACGACCGTTAGATGTGAGAAAGATATGCCAACTTTAAGTCGGGATGCGAATGTGCATTAAGGTGAGTAACGAGCAGATATGGACGACCAGAGTCGACCCACCCAGATCTACAACTGAGGTTTCATTCCAGATCCCCCTTGTTGTTCTACCTTTAGCGGTGGGGGGGGGGTCTGGAATCGGACATGAAACTCTCGAACGGTTGAGATTAATTCACCTTGATCAATGGTGCTCAGGTGAGTTCCGGACCCCCCTTGCCATTCTTCCTTTAATGGGGGGGGGGTGTCCGGAATAGTGTGGCGTGTGAAATGGGCCCCCCTCTGCCACCTGTACTCCACTTAAAGGTGCGCGATGTGATTGATGTCGTAGATCTGAGAAAGATCTGACCGTTGGATTTTTCTAGGAATGGACATGGACACATGGAGATGTACCACGTGCCAGTGGGTTGAGAAGAGAAGCGAGAGAGGTGGGACCCGATGACGTCGTTAAAAGCGACGTGGACCCTCATGAACGTACCACGTGCCACCATAGTTGTGGGTGACCACTGTGCTATGTGGGGTCGGAGGGTAAAGTAAGTCAGAATTTCGGAAGTCGAGGGTTGGAAAAAAAAGCAAGTCTGAAATCCTCGTGGACCGAAACCCCGAAACCCCGAAACTCGAAGACCCGAAATCCCGAAGTGCTGAAAATGAAAGTTTCGAAAACACGAAAATTGCAGAACCGAACGAGAGCTCAGAAAACTTAATTAAATCAAAATGTCTTTCGTTCTTGTTCGTATTGGATTATAAATGTTATGGATTGTTCCGAAGGAGTAATGGCCTGACAAACTTCAAATTTAATTGCACAGTGCATGTGAAGAGTTCAACGAAGGTCCGGACTCCAGTTAACTAACGTCGAGTATGGAGTGGGGAAAGGTGATGATTGCCTCCGAAACAGGAGACGAACGGGAAGGAAAGGATGTCAATATGGGAGTGGAAGGATCGAACTCCAATGGGCATGGAAAAGAGAAGGATAAGGAAGGACACATAATGAAAATCATTGAAGGATTGCAAAGAGAAGCCAAGGCTCGCCGAGATGATAGTCGAAAGCTCATGAAAGTTAGGGATCGACAGGGTGAATTAAACTTAAAATTTTTTAAGAGCGTGGAAAGAATAGAGAAGAAACTCAAGAAGGGAAGAGACTCAAGTACGACGGAGAGTCGCAGAACCCATGGGAGAAGAAGTAGTTCGAGGAGTGGTAGCCGACATCTCAGTCACTCCCAAAGACATTCTAACAGGAAGACACACAGTAGTTCAAGCCCATCCCCTACCAGAAAAAATCAAAAATCTGGAAAGGAGGAATTGAAAGGGGAGATGAACAAGATTAAGCCTCCAACATTCGATGGAGAACATAAGAAGGAGGAAGATGCCGAGACATGGTTGCTTGGCATGAAGAAATACTTCCAACTGCAGAATTATTCCACCCATCCAGAAGGAAGAATTGCAATGTACCAACTGAAAGGAAAAGCATCCATGTGGTGGGATCAGTTTGTGCAGGTGCAACACATCAGAGAGAAAGAGGTCACTTTGAAGGAATTTAAGAGGTATTTCGAGAAGAAATACCTGACTAAAAGATATTATGACAGAAAGATGAAGGAGTTCTTCGAACTCAAGCTAGGTAGCATGACTATTGATGAGTATGAACGAGGTTTCCTAGAACTTCTGAAGTATGTTCCATTCATCAAAGATGAGGTTGTCAAGATTCAGAGATATCTGAGTGGACTACCACCTTCCATGAGTGACAAGATTCAATATGATGATCCTAATACCATGGAAGAAACAATAAGAAAGGCGAAATGCTTGTATGAACAGAAAGGAGAAAGGCCTACCCATCGGAAGGCTTGGAATGATCAGAGGAAGTTTAAGAAGGAACAGAGGCAGAAGGGAAACAAGTCTTCCTTTTTCAGAAACAATCATCAGGGACAGCCATCATTTAGAGAGCTGAGAATGACTGAAGAGGGAGCACAAAGACAGAGACAGACGCCCATTCAGTGTTGGGGCTATCAAGGAAACCACAAGTACAGAGATTGTCCCCATAAAAATGGTAAAGCGAGAACTGTACATACTGTTCAGCAAGCTAAAACAGTGGATGATATGGGCAGCAGAATGCCGAGGATCTATGCAGCCCTGGATAACAAGCAAGCAGAATTTCAATCACACATGATTGAGGTGGAAGGTACGATCAACAACCGACCACTGGTTATTTTAATTGATTCATGGGCTAGCCATAGTTATGTAGATCCTAGAGTGGTGGAAAGCTTGCATCTAACGAGAAGCAAACATGAGAAGTCTTGGTTAGTGCAGTTGGCCACAGGGACCAAGAGGAAGGTCACTGAATTGGTTAAGTCCTATTCAGTGGACATGAAAGGAATGAGCACTAAGGTTGAATTGAACATTCTGCCTTTAGGCTCATACGATTGCTTAATTGGGATGGACTGGTTGGACCAGCACCATGCCCTTCTGGATTGACGTAACAAGAGGTTTACATGCCTGAATGAGGAGGGAAATCAGGTAATTGTCCAAGGAACTCCCAGAGCCATGGCTATTAGGGAAATCTCAGCCATGCAACTGAAGAAATGTTACCGGAAAGGCTGTCAATTATTTGCAGCTCGGGTGGAAGAAGAATCCTGAGATGAAGTCTCTAATCTGGAAGACCACAAAGTACTCAAAGAATTCAAGGACATATTTCAGGAGGTACCTGGACTACCTCCGAAGAGGGACATCGATTTTTCTATAAATTTGATGCTTGGAGCAGCTCCAGTTTCGAAGGCTCCTTATAGAATGAGTACACCAGAGATGAAGGAGTTGCAATTGCAGCTCGAAGAGCTACTGAAGAAAGGTTACATTCGCCCTAGTGTGTCACCTTGGGGAGCCCCGGTCCTATTCATGAAGAAGAAAGATGGGACGTTGAGGTTGTGCATTGATTTTCGACAGTTGAATAAGGTCACTGTCAAGAACAAGTATCCTCTGCCAAGGAATGATGATCTTTTTGATCAGTTGAAGGATGCAAAAATATTTTCGAAAATAGATCTCCGATTTGGATATCACCAAGTGAGAATAAAGGATGAGGACATCAGCAAGACCTCCTTTAGAACCAGGTACGGTCATTATGAGTTCACGGTGGTGCCGTTTGGACTGTCCAACACACCTGCTGTTTTCATGTGCTTAATGAACGGAGTGTTCAGAGATTATTTGGACAAGTTTGTCATAGTCTTCCTGGACGATATCTTGGTGTACTCCAAGACAGAGGAAGAACATGAGAAACACCTGAGAATGGTGTTGCGGGTGTTGAGAGAACACCAACTGTACACAAAACTGAGCAAGTGCTCTTTTTATCAAAGGTAGATCCATTACTTGGGGCACATTATATCAAAGGAAGGGATTGTTGTGGATCCTGAGAAGGTACAGGCCATTCGAGAATGGCCAGTGCCAAGAAATGTGGCAGAAGTTAGATATTTTATGGGTCTGGCGGGCTACTATAGGAGGTTTATAGCCGGATTCTCAAAGATAGATCATTCTATCACTTCCTTGCAAAGGAAGGAGAAGAAGTTCCAGTGGACTGAAGAATGTGAGAGCAGCTTCCAGCGATTGAAGCAGCTGCTAACTAGTGCTCCAATCCTGAAGATTGCAGATCCAAACAAGGATTACGTAGTGTACACAGATGCATGTAAGGAGGGGCTGGGAAAAGTTCTCAGCCAAGATGGATTTGTAGTTTGTTATGAATCTTGAAAGTTAAAGGAACATGAGAAGAATTATGCCACTCACGATTTAGAGCTGGCAGCAATCGTCCACGCCTTGAGGAAATGGAGACATTACCTCATGGGCAAGAGATTCGAGTTGAGAACAGACCATAACGGTCTGAAGTATTTATTTGATCAGCCGGCCTTAAATGCCAGGCAAATCAGATGGCTGGAGTTTCTGTGCGAATATGAATTTGATATCAAGCATATCAAAGGGAAAGAAAATAAGGTGGCTAATGCACTCAGCAGAAAAATGCACAAATTACATGCTGCAACCATTAGCATGTACCAGACTGAGATGAAAGACAGAATTTTGGAAGCTGCAAATACTGATTTGCAGTACAAATGTCTTGTAGCAAAGCTACAGCAGTGTGAAGAACCACAGCCCAAGGAAGGTTACACCTTGGGAGCTGATGGTTTACTTCTGTATAAAAACAGAGTGTATGTACCCAATGTCTGGGAATTGAAGCTGTCAATTCTAAAGGAGATGCATAACGTGGCTTATGCTAGACATCCTGGATATCAGAATACTATGGCAGCAGTCAAAGGCCATTATTTTTGGTCGGGTTTGAAGAAATAAATCGTTGAATACATCGCCAGATGTATGGAGTGCCAAAAGGTTAAGGCCGAGCATAGGCACCCAACAGGGTTGCTGCAGCCTTTACCTATTTCTGAATGGAAATGGGACGTGGTAACAATGGATTTTATCACAGGATTTCCCAGAACAAGCAAGCAGCATGATTCAATCATGGTGGTGGTGGACAAGCTTACTAAAGCTGCCCATTTTATTCCACTAAAAACCACCCACAAAGCAACAGATGTTGCTGAAATTTTCCTAAAAGAAGTTGCACGCTTGCATGGAATTCCTAAGACAATTGTGTCTGATAGGGACCCGAAACTCACTTTGAATTTCTGGAAAGGACTGTTCAAAGGATTCGGAACGAATCTAAACTTTAGTACAACATATCATCCCGAGTCTGATGGACAGACGGAGAGAGTGAATAGAGTAATAGAAGATATGCTGAGAATGTATGTGATGGATAAACCATCAAGGTGGGAAGACTACCTGCATTTGGTAGAATTCGCCTACAATAATGGGTATCATGCATCATTGAAGATGAGCCCATTCGAAGCACTTTATGGAAGAAAGTGCAACACTCCAGTGAGCTGGGATAATCCAGCTGACAGAGTAGTAGTTGGGCCTGAGCTACTCAAAGAGATGGAAGACCAAATGATAAGAATTAAACATAATCTAAAAGCTGCCCAGGACAGGCAGAAAAGTTACGCTGATAGTAACTGAACCCATAGAGAATTCAAAGTGGGTGACCATGTTTTCCTGAAAGTGAAAACTAACAGGAGTTCCCTGAGGCTGGGAAGTTACGCCAAGTTGGCAGGAAGATTTTGTGGGCCATTTGAGATCCTGGAAAGGATTGGGCCGATTGCATACATGCTTGCATTACCTGCATCTGTGACTGTACATAATGTGTTTCATGTTTCACTGCTTAAGAAATATGTACCTAATGCTAATCATGTTATCGATTGGAATGTGATTCAGGTGGAACCAGAAGGTGTCCTGCAAGTGCATCCTGTGCGCATATTGGACAGGAAAATCAAATAGCTCCGGAATCGAGCTATAGAGCTTATAAAAGTCCAGTGGACCTGGTACGGTCCTGAGGACGCGACATGGGAGCATGAAGAGGTTATGCGGGTAGAGTACCCGCATCTTTTTGAAAATTTTGAAAGGCTTGCAGAGACAGTGTAAGTTGCACTGAGGACAGTGAAAAAATAAGGGGATGGGAATTGTAGTGTCCCCAAGGCCGAGCTCCGTAGTAAACCATGTTCTGAAAGGAATTATAATTATGTTTCATAGGCTGGTGAGCCAAGTTTTTATAAGTTGGATCCTTATGTGTTTGTTAGGCCAGGGATCCTGAGTGTTGAAGGCCAGGAGCCTGTTGTTGTATATGGAATCAAGCAGAACAATTAATAAAATATAAACACCGCCATGTGCAGACCGACCACGATGAATGAGTGAAGGGGGACTAAGCATCCATAGGGTGGGCAAGGAATTAGGGGATGAAGGTGGGAAAAGGGGCTAAGTGTTGAGTCTAGGGGCTAAGCCTAGGGGGCTTAAGCCTGGGAATAATATTTTAATATTATCCCAAAAGACATGTGCATTTTATGTTTTATCCTAAGTTTCTGGCAAGGGGAGAACATGCAAGGGAGACGCGTGCTGGTGGACCGCATGCAGTTTCATGGGTGACAAGTGTCAACCCTGACGCATTCCAACAAAATGGCTAGGGTGAGCCATGAGAAGGGTTCCTCCTCCATTCCACCCGACTACATGAGTGTGTAGAGAGCGCAGAACAGTACGACCAACCCAACCTCTGCAAGAATACCGCATGCATTCTGAGAGTCGTGAACCCCTATTGTCTTTGATAGTCCGTGCACATCCTCTGTTCGACTGATCAAACCTATGCGTGGAGGCTCTGTTCCAAAGCCGAGACCCTGAACCATTATGCCATTGTTGAACCAGTGGGAAAGCCTGTGTTGTTCTGAAGAGCCGGTCTCGCCCTCCGTTCTGAGTCGTGGAATCTGTGTCGACCCCTGCAGGAGTTACTCATCACGCATTCCTGTGAACCATCACTGTGAGGCCTCGAGCCATTGTTGAGCCTGTTTGAGAGGTCGTGTTTGTATTTTCAGTTGGCTATAGTAACCACGCAAAGTTGGACTGTGCGTGGCTTGATGACCAACGCGAGTTGTGATTGAGTCTGTGTGTGATCTCTCTCTAGGTGAGGGAGGTGGATGTTGTTGGAAGAGGTTTCTTCCAGAGAGTGTCCAACACCAGCTTCAGGCTCTGAGACTTCCTGATCCAGCCTGTTGTCGAGACCCAGAGAGGGAGGTTAGCACCGATGGACTATGCTTGTGAAGGTGTATACTCCCAGGCGGAACAGGCATGTGGGGAATGAGAGTCTGATAGTAGTGGGAGTAAGATGGCATCCTAGGAAGAATCCTTCCAGATTTTATGTGTTGTTTTCCCTATAACCTCAGCCTAGCCTAGGATTCCTTGCCTTGGGGTGGAGCTTAGTCCCAGCTCGGGGGTGACCCACTGCTGAGCTAATGAGCAGTGTGGTCTAAGGTTGGGAGGTTTGTGGAAGGCCTGCACTTGGTTGGTGGAATCTACCACTGTTAAAAGATAAGTATCTGATTATGTCTTAGTCATGTTTTGCAGGACTGTGTTGCTTATGTTATCATGATTTCCGCTGTGTATATGAATTAATATGAAACACTGTGGATTGTTAATTATAGCAGTAGATAATATGTTTACTTGAGATTGAATGTGTTTAATTGTTGAATGCATGTGGATTATATAACATCTGTATGAGTTATGTACAAAGTGGTTAGTAGCATAAAAGGTGTGCTACAATCACAATATATTGGAATGGGCTCATCATACTCAGCCTGTATATCTATCAAAGTTTGTTTCATCCAAAGAACCTGTGTACAACATGTTGCTGCTGCAATATACTCTGCCTCGGCTATAGATAGAGATATCGATAATTGTTTCTTGCTTAGCCATGATACCAAACACTCACCTAAGTAGAATGTTCCTCCACTGGTGCTTCGTCGCTCATCAATACAACCTGCCTAATCTGCATCTGTGTAGGTAATAAATGATAGATATTTTCCTTTTGAATACCATAATCCAAACTCTTTTGTTCCTTTCAGATATTTGAAGATCCTCTTTACTGCTAATACATGTGATTCCTTTGGTGCTGCTTGAAATTGTGCCACCTGTCCAACTGCCTGCATTAAATCTGGTCTGGATGTTGTCACATATAGTATGTTGCCACATATAGTATGTTGCCAATCATTGACCTATATTGCCTCTGATCTGTAGACTTTGAATCATCATCTTTGCTCAACTTACAACTGGTTTTCATGGGAGTGATAACTGGTTTGCAATCTTCCATTCCGAACCTCTTTAGCATTTCTTTGATAGACATGGTTTGAGAAATAAAAATTCCTTGTTTTCTTTGACGTATCTGAAGTCCCAGAAAGAAGGATAGTTCTCCAAGTAACGACATTTCAAATTCATTATGCATGTCTTTTGCAAATTTCTGGCTTAACCTGTCATCATCACTACCAAAAATAATATCATCAACATAAACTTC
>ML809572.1:50842-80699 GCA_009831015.1 Picea engelmannii | reverse complement strand
CCTCAAGTTGGTTTAAATCATTGGTTCTTTCCTTGAGATGATCCATCAATATATTTTCTCTCTTTTCTACGTCTTCCTTTTGTGCTGCTATGTTGGCTTCTAAACATTTCTTTTGATATTCTAGAGTTTCTTCAATTCTTCTGACCTCTTCTAGTTGAGCTCTTAAATTCTTGATGACCTGTTGATCCTTTTCAGAGCCTTGAACACTTTTCTTTTGCTTCATCAATTCTTAGTTGTTTTCTTCTCTTTCTTTCCTTAGATATTTAATTGCACTGATCAATTTTTCTTTGTAATCAACTTTTGCTTCATCATACTCTTCCTCTTATGAATCTGTCTGACATGATAAGCATCTTTCTTCTTGTTCTGTATCTGCATCTTCTTTGGCGTTTTCTGAATCTACGATGGGTGAAGAATATATGTCATGTAACTTATCCCAAAGTTCTTTGGTTGATGAAGATTTACCAACCTTTTCTCTTACCGGTTTAGGTAATCCTTCCCAGATGAAATCCATTGCTATTTTGTTATTCTTCTTCAATTCCTTCTTGGTTTTAGTCTTTTCCCTTTTTGAACTATCATATCCTGTAACAACTGATAGCCAAATATAATTTCCTTGTGCCTGTAAAAATACTTCCATCCGTATGGAAGTGTATGGAAGTATAAAAATACTTCCATCCGTATGGAAGTAAAAATACTTCCATCCATCTGAAACTGATACACAATGTTCTTTAGTGTGTTTTATGCAATTCCTCCAAGTTTCACTACTTGAAACCTCTCAGAAAAGGAGTTATAGCAAATATGGCATACCTTGCTGAATTCTGGATTATTCTAGAGAGTGACCTTGTAGAGCATGCCCTGCACAAAATATTTGATGAATTGATATGAAATTGTTACAAAGAATACTATAGACTGTACCCTAACCAACATATTTTCTCTCACTGAATTTGGATCTGTTATGAATAAGTTATGACGTTTTTACCCGAAACACCTGATTTTGACTAGTTTCAGGACTGGCCACAAACCCTATTTTCCACGGAGTGTAACTCCCAAAATACAACGACCCACAAGCTGAAGTTTTTACCACAGATACTTGGATATGTTTTCTCACTTTCATAGAAATTTCAGGATCTGAATCATTATAGAAAAACATTTATAGCGAAAATTGTGAGATGACCTGTAAATAACATACCTTAGAAAGCACCATCAAAAGAATTTATCCTTCTTTGCATTTTGGCCTTCATTTCTTCACTTTCCTCATAATTTCGACTTAGATATCATTTGTTTACCTTAGCCACCTATAGATATTCAATATGCTCAAGTGTGATTCAAATGAGAGAGCCTTGCCTCTTATTTATACTCTCCAAGTAGCTTCCTTAAAAACATCTTCTAGGTCACTTGGCCCACTTTCCTTATTTTAGGGTTGGGTCCATGTTGTTGGGAAAAACACCCTACGGACTAGAAAATAGAGTTCAGACTTTGCATGCAGATTTGACCGAATAGAAACTACTTTTTTACCTACATCCCAAGATTTAAATCCCCTTTTCTCAGTAAATGCATGGAAAGGACCACCTACCTTATTATCGGCGTTCAATGTCGATCCTCCATTGTGCTTGATTCCTTGTTCACAATGCTCCTTCCAAATATGACCTGCACTCAAGACAAACAACAACTATGCATGCATGCTACTTCTATACTCAAGGGTTAGAAATCAAACATAAACTAATCAAACCATAAACAGTTCATGAATTGGGACGGTAAAAGCATTCTCTTTTTTACTTAAAGTGAGTCAACTTACAAAAGCTGAGACTGGTCACCGCTCCTTGAACCTGATCCTGGGCTCCTCTTCTTCTGTCCTTCAACTGCTTTGCATTAAATCTCCTTTGGCATGAGGAAAGGCTAAAGGGTTGGGACAATGGAATACGTAAATGGGCAGAGTTTCTTTGCTATATTTTTTCCTCCTCCAAATGGTACCCCTACCCCTTCTTTTATAGCCTAGAAGGAGCTAGGTTTTTGGACGAACCCTTGGCCATGCATGGCTGGGAGTTTCAGTTAACTCACCCATAGCTTTTTTTTCCATTGAAAACTTTCCTTTTTTCGTGCTTTTGTAGGTACATGCGGGCTGTTGTGAGTCAACCAGCGTGTACACGCATGTTTAGGGTTAGGGCGCGTGGGCCTTTACACATGAGGATTTTCAAAGAGTTGTTCAGCAGAGTTTTGGAAAAAAAGGGATATGAGTTGGCCTGATGCCAGGTAAGCATGTGTGGTGCAATTTAGGATTATAATAGATGCCCCCTAATGTGTGAGGTTAGAAGAGCATCTGATGGCCGAAATACATTACCAATCTTTACTGATGTGCCGAACAATTGAGCCCAAGGATCAGGAACCAGGAGGTGCCGTCTGCAAAATAACAAATGTCTCACCGAGGCGGGTATACCCATGCTCGGGATAAAATAGAACCATGGCTACCAATCAAATACACTGTAGATCCATGTCAAATAACTATAAAGAGTAGCCGCGAACAATACACAGAGGAGCTACATCTCGAAATCAGAAAGATATACATATAGAGTATCCATCTTCCAGAAGCTGATTCGGCCTACTGGCTAGGGATGAGATCTTCAAAGCTCGAGCAACAACTTCAAAATATTCAAAACTCGGGTAGGAGTGTAATATGAGTGTACGACTACACTACCCAGAGGTCTTCGACGGCTCGTCGGTCATTGACGTGATAATCTTGATGATCAAACTGAAGGCTTCAATGATTTTGAATAAGGACTTGATTGGATGTTCGATATGGTCGGGTATGCGAACAAGAGATATTTTGCAGAGGGGCCGACTCAGGCTTAGTGACAAAATTCCCTTGGACAATAGCACGACACGTGATGAGACTCAGGCAGCATATATGTTAATCATAAGTCTACGAAGCAGGAGGCAACACAAAACTCTCCATATGTTTGGAACGATAACCAAACGGTGGAGGACACAACTCTATATAGCGAGAAAAGATTCCTAAGGTTGTACTACATCCCATAGTCTAATGATCAAATGGAAAGATGTGCTTTATCCAAGGGCGACTCATTATGCTGCCAATAAAGAAAATACTTTTCCCATCCTCTTTTTGGGGTATATTTGATTTTTTTGTTCTTTTCGATAATTTTGGAAAAAGAATAAAGGAATATTACGTTACAATGGAGGAATGAGTATTGCAAACATACAAGCTCAAGGCACAAGGACAAGACTGATGTTCTGGTAAAATGATACTCGGGGAAAATCCTCCGGCGGCCAAAGGTGTTAAGACGCAGAAGAAAATTGTCACAAGGCTGGTGGATAAGGTATGCAAATGCAGTTGATAGAACACACAATGGTAACGTCCTTCGATGTAAGTTTAACGAGCCCAGAGAAGGTAAGCTCGGTGGTTTTTCATATTTAGAGATTCTGAAAAAACATAAAAGGAGACTCCGCTGGGGTACCTTTTTCGACAATAGTCTAGTTGGTTCGAAAAAGGGGTAAACTAGCACCGATTAGACGTCAATTCAAAACCATTTTAACGAGTGTGACAAGGAAAAGATCACTCGGCCATTTTTTCACTTTTAAGGAGTCTGAAAAAAGATTAACTATGGACTCTGTCAGGAATATTCTTCTGGACCAATTTGACAAGTGTGAAACAATAAGGTCACTCGACGATCTTTTCAATTTTAGGGAGTCTGAAAAGAGCTTAACTATGGACTCCGTGGGGGTTTCTTTTTCGTAAGTTTAGTCCCTCGGGCCCGAAAAAGGGATAAAATTATACCTGAGAGTACTCTTCTAAAGAACGGAAGTTCTATAGAGTATACCTTTGTTCGTACAATTGACTGTCCGGACCGAAAAAGGGGTAAAATACCGCCGGACAGACGTGACTTCAAATTTCAGTTTAACGAGCATGAAAGGTCACAAGATCACTCGACAATATTTTAATTTTTAGAGGGTCTGAAAAGGGATTAAAAGGAGACCCATTTATTTTTTGGGAGTCCTGAGGGTGAGACAAAGAGCGAAGAAGAATAATGCAAATAAGGCTCAAACTCATATTCAGGAAAGACTATAAGGACTCCCGAGCCTACAGTGTTAGAGATGGCATGGACACCATAATGCAACCATGACCTACCTAGGGCATCCATGTTCTGGTAAGCTCTATCACCAATTTGCGACGCTTCTAAAGAAGATATGATGGTTCCGTGTCACAACCTAATGGGATCGATCCTATAGCAGAGGAAAAAGACAACGAGACGCAAAAGTTGGGGTAAAACCTAACCTATATGCTCAAGTTGATTCTTGGAAAAAAAATTATGGACTGTCAAAATTTTCTCAAAACTCAAAAAAGTGTCCCAATACCCGATCAAATCCCTCCCATATAACTCCTGAACCACTCTAAATGGTTTTTGGTATAAATAAACTGATAAGGGAGGCCAAAAAAGTGACAAAAAGAGGCCAAAAAGTCTATAAATAGAAGCTAGCAGATCATTATCACCATTGCTGATTTGGAAATTGACTCTGGAGCCAAAAGACCCCCTTTGTTAAAAATGGTGATTCCGAGAGCTACAGTGGATGAAACGAACTTCCGCTTGGACCAAGTAAGTACAAACTCCCTTATCTAGCTATTCAATTCTTCAATTTTGTTTTTAAGTTCATTTTTTGGGTGGGCGTCGACCTTAAAAAAGTCGGCCCTAGGTACACGCAGGTTGTCTCTGGACATGCCGCGTGTACACTCGAGCAGAGTAAAGGCTGCCCGTGTGTACACGCGATTGTTGCCTCTACAGCTCGCGTGGACCCCCCCCTGTGTAGAAAAAAGAATTAAAATGCAAGTGCTGACCCTCCTGAACCTTGTTGTGTTGGCAGGATGTATGTCCAATGGAGGGAAAGAGAGCATGAAGCAGTTAGTGAGTTGGTTGCGGCAGATCCGAATGTCGTGGCCGTGTTGATGCAATGCGGTTTACTGAAGCTTTTTCTGTGTCCATTTATGCGTGCACAACCAAGGCTATTGAATGCCTTGATCGACTACTGGCACCCTGATGCAGAGGCCTTTATGCTAGAGGGGCAATCACTGGTGCCCACCACCGAGGATATCTATTTTTTGACTGGCCTCTCAAGGAGAGGGGAACCAGTCAACTTTAGGACGTTTCCTATGGGACCGAGTAAGATCTCGGAACTGATAGCCAAGCACTATGAGGCTGGGACTGATCATGCGGGCTCCCAGGTACCTATCAGTAAGATCACTAACCTATCGCTGCAGGCAATATTATTACTGATTGGGCGGATTACTGGTTCTATAGCCTTGCATCAGGCTTCTCGTACACAGATGAACTGTGCGATCCGGTGCTTGAATGCACAGATTTTTGACTGGAGTACTACATTACTGGAGTGCATGAAGAAGCAGTTGACAGATTGCCGACAGCGGACATAAAGGAATTTCGGGTTTGGGACGATCTTGTGTTCATTTTTCTTCGAGAGAGTTTCGAGCTTTAGCCCTCAGGAAGTCTTACGAGGACATCAGGCCTCATTTCTTGCAGTGTGTAGATGGGCAGTATTACTGCCGCGACAGGGTGGTGGAAGGACCAATGAGTCCTTCGATGATGCCTTCTTTGCGTGGCTGTCACGGCAGATCCCTGTGATCGAGGACTACCCATATGCAAGGATAGATTTTTCTAGAGATCCTGAGATACCCATGCCTCCTGGTGAGGAGCGAGGGGAGATGGGTAAGTCTCCACCTTTGTATTTTTTTTTGTTTGCATATGTAATTTTTATGTCATTTTTGTGATATATATCATTTTTTTTTATGCAAGTGTATTTGACGGGTAAATGTTTGTTGCATGCAGATGTGGGACCCGTGCGACCTGCCGATTATGCATGGAACATGCGTCGTCCTCAGCCAGAAGCCGCAGCTTCCGCCACCGGAGGAGCAGCAGTAGCAGGGAACCTCCCAGCTGGGGAGGCTGAGAGATTCCTTAGACGAGTTGAGCGGAATTTCACTGCACTCACTCGCACAGTCCCGATGGTAGAGATAGAGGACCTGCTGCCATCCATGTAGCCTCATGTCGTGGGGGCACCTCGGACGTGGGTCCGATTGTTTAGGCGTTTAGCCCATGCTGTGGACTATTATAACAGGGCCCACAGGCCCTGAACCTATTTCGGATTTTTACGTGCCACGAGCACTTACTTGTATATATTTTTTGAGGGCATAAGCCCTGTGACTCGTTTATTAGTCCCATTTTTTAGGCGCTTGCGTCCATCTATGTACTCTGGTTGTTTTATGATGTTATATATGGCTTTTTTGATCTTTTGTGTCTTAAGGATCGTGTGTGCAAAAATGTATTTACATGCTTATGTCAACGTTCTTTCATATGTGTGCAAGATGCCAATCTAAAATTTGATTAGCTAGAGTATCTGTAATTTGGTTTAATCTCCTAGGAACATGAAAATATGTAATATAATCAAAGTTTCGTTCCAAGAGACGTACCCTAAGGAATCGTCGGTGTAATGTTGGATCATGAACCCGGTATACTCTGTTTAGATGCGACACAACCAGTTGAGCGTCGAGATAGACCCGGAGATGAGAGATACCCAATGACAAGGCATCACGAAGCAACTCAATAACTGCACTATACTCGGCGACATTATTTGTGGTGTCACCTAAGCATATACCTCCGGAAGATAACAACTGGCACTGAGGTGTAAAGATTACCCAAGCTGCGGAGGCAAGCCTCCATGTGTGCCGACTAGCACCGTCTGCATACCCAACGAACACCTCAGAATCACTTGACATCTGCCATAATGACGAAAGATAACATCAATGACACGTCCATAACACTTAAAAGAAACTTAAAAAGTAATAGTACAAAGACTATACATATGTTACAAAAAGTTACCCACAGTGACCTGTCTATGAGTAATACTTCTTGAGGTAGAGCCCACTTCTAGGCTCCGCCAAAGCATTCCCTTCAAAATCAACCAAACGATAAGCGCCCTTTTTTAATACCTATTTTATGATGAAGGGTCTGAACCACATGGGTTTAAACTTTCCTTCCCCCAGGGGGTCCTTATCTTGGTCATAAACCAAGACAAGGTTGCCCTCCGAGAAAATCCGAGGACGAACGGACCTATCATATTGACACTTGACCTTATGTTTGTGAGCCTCGTTGGCCAAAGCCGCATCACGACTCTTCTCATTGAGTTGCTCAAGGTGTACTAACCATTCCTCAAGCGGAGAAGTGTCTGGCAATAATTGTACTGCCAATTTTAGAGATGGGATCTGACATTCAATGGGCAAGACTGCCTCCAATCTGTAAACGAGTTGAAAAGGCGAGAAACCGGTTGCAGTCTTAATAGATGTTCGGTAAGCCCATAATGCCGAGTATAACATCAAATGCCAATTTGACTTGGCTAAGTTGATAGTTCGTTGTAGAATAGTCTTAAGAGTTTTTCTTACAGCTTCCACCTACCCATTGGCTTGGGGGTAGTAAGGTGATGAATTCTCCTGCCATAACCCAAGCTTTGATGTTAATTCGGTCATCATTTGGTTCTGAAAGTGACTGCCATGGTCAGTGACAATCTCTCTCGGGACGCCGAACCTTGCTATGATCTGGTTGAATAAGAAGAGAGTCGCAGTCTCTCCATCATCTTTAAACGTTGGCATAGCTTTGACCCACTTAGTGAAGTAGTCGACAACTGCGATGATATAGCGGTTCCCCCTTGCTAACGGGGGGTTTCATGTAGTGTAATCAAACCCCCACTTAGTGAAGGGACCAACTGTGATCACAGGAAACATAGGAGCGGGATGTACCCTCATCTTTCGAGAGAAGATTTGGCACGGATGGCACTTCTTGATCGATTCGATACAATCTTTGATAAGTTTCGGCCAGAAATAACCTACTCGTAGAATCTTTTGGGTTGTTTCCAACCCAGATAAATGACCGCCACAGGCTCCAGTATGGCAATCGTTGAGCACGATGATGGCCTCCTCATGAGTGAGACATCGACGTAAGATGCAGTCTACACCTCTCCGATACAACATATCATCGAGTATGAGATAATTCTTAGCCTGATGGCGTATCCACCGATGCTCATCGTGAGAAGTAGAGGTGGGGCATTTCAAAGTCTAGAGATAGATAAGTATATCTTCGTACCAGGGGTCTGAAGATGTAATAAAAAAAATATCTCCCTGGAATGGCAATTCCTCAGGCACAACGTCACCTGACTCAACTGAAAGTTCCGAAATAAGCTCTGCGAAGACCAATGACTTCTTGGACTTTGCTGAAACGAAGTCTAAGTCAAATTCTTGAAGGATGACTATCCATCTACTGATTTTTCTGCCTATAACTCGTCGTGTCAACATGTACTGGAATGGATTCACGACAGCAATGACGGTGGTCTTACGAAACAGAACATAGTGACGGAACCATTGAACAGCATGAACTGCTGCCAATGCAAGTTTTTCGATATGAGAATAATTGAGTTCCAGTCCTACGAGGCCTTGGCTCAGGTAATAGATCACGTATTCTGAGAACGAATCGTCTTCCTGAACTAAAACCATGCCAATGGTTGACTCTGTGGCAACCAGATATAATAAGAAATCTTTGTTATAGTTAGGTGGCTGTAGAAGAGGTGTGGTTGTGAGGGCGTGTTTTAATGCGTCGAAAGAGCGTTGAGCGGCTTCGACCCAGAAAAAAGGAACGTCTTTCTTTAGTAAACGCATAAATCCCTTGGTGATTTCGACATAGTTGGCGATGAAGCGTCGTAAGAAGTCCGCCTTGCCTTGTAGACTCTGAAGTTGTAGGATTGTGTGTGGGGGGGGCAACTGGATTATTGCCTCCACCTTAAGAGGATCAACCATGATCCCTGTTGTTGATACGATGAAACCTAACAAACGTCCTAACGTTACGCAGAAGCTGCACTTGTTTGGATTCAAGCGAATCCTAAAGTAGCGACAGCGTTCGAAGATTAGTCTAAGGTGTGTGGGATGATCCGTTCGCTTGCGAGAGAGTGATGCTAAATCATCTAGATAGGCCTCAACTATATGCTTGAGGTCATGAAAAGCAAAAGACATGGCCCACTGGAATGTGGCTCCATCATTTTTAAGGCCAAAAGGTATATTACGATATGCGAATGTACCCCACGGACAAATGAATGTCGTTTTATGTTGGTCTTCAGGTTTGATTTGGATTTGATTATATCCCGAAAAACCGTCCATGAAAGAAAAGGATTCACAACCAACACATTCATCAATGATCTGGTCAATGAATGGTGTTGGAAAATTATCTTTGGGACATGCCTTGTTCAAATCACGGAAATCGGTACATACATGAATCGTACCTTGTTTTTTATTGATCGGCACAGGATTTGACACCCATTGATTCAAATGGATAGGATAAATAAAACCTTCCTTTAACAATTTCTTAACCTCAATCTTGATGGCTGTTGCTTTCTTGGGATTGACTGGACGAAGTTTTTGTCGAACAGGCTTGGCATCAGGATACGTTGTGATTTCATGTTCAACTATTTTCGGATCGATACCTGACATTTCCTCATAAGACCAGGCAAAAATGTCGCATAATTCTTTGAAAAGATCTGTGTAAATTTGAATTTCTTCGGGGGAGCAATCCGCTCCGACAAAGACATTCTCCACGACACCAGGGTTTCGGGAGATGTTGATGGGTATAGTTTCAATGATAGTCTCCATATTTCCCTCGGCATAAATTTCCTGCGTAGCTAAGAGATTAATAGGACATGGTTGATCTCCCATCATGGTAACGGTGAATTCTCCTGGTTCGATTCGACTTAACTCTGGGAAAAAATATGATTTGTGATGAAGATCTTCCCAAGGTTTGTCCGGACTAGTCATTGCTTCGATTACTTCTTCGTTAGAAGGAAAGACTAAGTCTAACAAATCGACGTTAGCGAGAGAACCCTGAGCCCAAATAGGCTCTAGAAGTGGATCTAACTCTTGTGCAGAGTCAGATCAGGGTTAGCTGAAGCTTGCTGGACTAAAAAGTACACTACCTCAACGGCAGATAAGGGCATGGACATGCCTGAGTGCCCTGTCTCATCCATCGTGGGTGATGGGGAAGGAAGAATCCAAGGATCCTCAAAGTAAGTCGTGCGGAATGACGAAACTTGAAAAATCTCAACCTTATGGTGATTAGATATAAATTTGATATTGTCGTGAGGAGGTGGGTAATCAAAGGTACCCATCAAGGATGGGCACAAACCAACTCCTACGTTAACGACACATGGTTGAGGATTATCAATCATCGGGACCATGGATGCCCCCAAAGCTGGGTCAGGTCTGGAGAAAGATAGTTGATCGATGGTCACTATCCGACCCTCGTGTGAAAACAACAAGACTCAAAAAACTGTAGCAACCACAGCTTGCATAGCATAAGTCCAACTATGTCCTAACAAGAGGTTATTGTCGAGGGGAGCATCGACTACCTCTACTTCGACACACACGGTTTTCCCTCCTAACTGCACAGGGAAAGAAGGAACGATGCCATGTGGTCGAAATGAACGATCGTTGAAAGCAGTGAGGAGAGTAGGTGATGGAGACAAAATAGGCTGGCCAATGGCCTTTTAGCATGCTAACGACATAACACATGTCGAGGCACCCTTGTTGACCACTGTGCGGAAGATATTTCGAGTAAAATTTCTCGTGGGATGAGCCACTACTATCTGAAACGCTACGTGGTAAGGAAGACGAGGTTTTAAGTTGGTTGTATCTAACATGATGGTGCCCGGATTACAAGTCTCAGTAGAGCCCAAAGCGGTTAACAAGGCTTTCCTCTGAGCAGGGCAGCTTTGGAGGATCTCCAAAGCAGACATCGCACAAGGGGTTTGTGATAAATCCTCCACCACAGAGTAATTCTGGGCGGCCCTTGCGTTTGGGTTGTGAGAAGATTTTTTAAATGCACCCTTTGGAATGTGTGTCATTATTTCTCCCAACGTCTTCTCAATCTGTAGAGAAGAGATGGGAGATCAGCCGACGGAATCCCAAAACAAGCCCTCTATATGTGTTCTCCACTACGATTGGTCCGACTTTGGAGGGGTTATCTCCGCTACCTTTCCGCACGCGACCTCGTGTTTATCCCCTGTGTTAGAGGGGGGTCCCGGATAACTTCCACGAAACTGGACTTAGACACTCCCTATCTCAGACTCTAATGTTTGGTTTTGAATGGCCTTGAAGAGTTTCCTCTCCAACCTAATCCAAGGCCCTAGTCCTGAACTAGTTTGTGAACCCTACAAACATAAAAGTCTAGTAAATTTTAAAATTAGCGTTGCTTTTATGGCTTTGTCTTACGTCAAGGGGTATGAGGTTGAAACTGATGATGTGTAAAAGACGAAAGAAAAAAATGAATGAAAAAGCTGGAAACAAAAAACTTTTACTGAATGCAAAATTTCAACAACTTTTCACAAAGAAAGATTTTTTTTTATTTTTCTAAGATTTTTGGACAGCAAAATCAAAGGAATTTCACTCGACTACGAGCTACTTATGATCTAAGTGAACTGCAAAAACTTACGAAATAAAGACTTTTCCCTAGCTAATGATGCAGAAACACACTCTTCAGCCAAAGAAGAAAATGAAAAGAGATTATTTATTTATTTATTTAAGTGCTAGTAAAGCAAGAAAGGGAAAATACCGACAAGCAAAAAACCAAGAAAAACAATTCTGGCTTAAAGCGCAGATCGCAAAGAATCAGATTAAAGAATCACACAATGGCAATTGTGAAAACAATGACTCTCATGCTTGTCTAAAAACCATAAGAAAACAAAAAAAAAAATATTTTTCTGTCAACTTTTAACTGATAAAAAGCAGGCTAAGGGTAAGATGAAGCCTAAGCTACTGACTGTTCAAACATAGATTCAAACACCTGAGAGGAATACTTCTTATCAAAGGAGGGGATGACTGCCCCACCCTGAACAAAAAGTAGCATGTACAAGCACGCGACTTTCACTCAAACAACACATGTGCAAACGCATGCTGAACAGAAACAGAGGGCGTGTACACATGGGCTGACCTTGTACAGGCCGCGTGTATATCTAAACTCTAAGAAAAAATATGAAAACAGACAGACCAGACTAGGAAGAGGCCTCTGGTATTGATAACCAGGATCCCTTGAAGGCTTGGATACTCTTTCTAACAGAAAAACAAATAATGCAAGGAAAAATAATAAGGCAAAAAAAACAATCTGAGATAGGACTATTAGCAAACAAGACTCAGACAGGATTCCAGAAAACCCCCTGAGAATGTGTGATTCTGACAGGGAAGAGGAGGACTGCCTCTAAGGTTCTCTAAACTCCTACACGCTACTGCTATCTCTACAGCTAGTGTTCACACACGGGCTGTCAGAGGATAGGGCGCGGGTACATGCACTCAGGCCTTATGCAGGCTGCGTGTACCTCTGTGTGTCCCGAAAAATACAGTCAAGCAAAAGTCAGGGAAAGTTGGTATGGAAAACCAGACTCCCTGCTAGCTTAGACCTTACAGAAAAATAAAAGACAGGCAAAGAAAAAACAGAAAACCTAGTCTTTAAACTACCCAAAACTTAAATAAATCCAGGAACCCTAAAGAGTATTCTCCCCAATATGGTCGCCAATTCTGTTGTTGGGAAAAACACCCTACGGACTAGCAAATAGAGTTCAAAATTTGCATGCAGATTTGACCGAATAGAAACTACTTTTTTACCTACATCCCAAGATTTAAATCCCCTTTTCTCAGTAAATGCATGGAAAGGACCACCTACCTTATTACCGGCGTTCGATGTCAATCCTCCGTTGTGCTTGATTCCTTGTTCACAATGCTCCTTCCAAAGATGACCTGCATTCAAGAAAAACAACAACTATGCATGCATACTACTTCTATACTCAAGGGTTAGAAATCAAACATAAACTAATCAAACCATAGACAGTTCATGAATTGGGACGGGAAAAGCATTTTCTTTATTACTTAAAGTGAGTCAACTTACAAAAGATGAGATCAGCCACCACTCCTTGAACTTGATCCTGGGCTCCTCTTCTTCTGTCCTTCAACTGCTTTGCGTTAAATCTCCTTTGGCATGAGGAAAGGCTAAAGGGTTGGCACAATGGAATACGTAAATGGGCAGAGTTTCTTTGCTATATTTTTTCCTCCTCCAAATGGTACCCCTACCCCTTATTTTATAGGCTAGAAGGAGCTAGGTTTTTGGACGAACCCTCGTCCATGCATGGTCAGGAGTTTCAGTTAACTCACCCATAGCTTTTTGTTCTGTCGGCAACTTTCCTTTTTTCGTGCTTTTGTAGGTACACGCGAGCTGTTGTGAGTCAGCCAGCGTGTACACACGTGAAGTAATGGGTTAGGGCACGTGGGCCTTTACACAAGAGGATTTTCAAAGAGTTGTTCAACAGAGTTTTGGAAAAAAAGGGATATGAGTTGGCCTGATGCCAGGTAAGCATGTGTGGTGCAATTTAGGGTTAGAACAGTCCACTTCTAATTTCTCCATTAAATTTATTATTGAAATTATTTATTTTGTATTCACTTTGAATTATAATACACTCATCACTTCACTTTATTATTTACCTTTTAAAATCTCTTAAACCACTTTGATTACTTTGACCTTTTGGGGCTTCTAGATGACATATGAGGGTCCTCCAACTTCGTAAGGCCATAACTCTCAAACCGTGAGGAGTTATGCGACGTTCTACATACCACCAGAAATGGCATGACATGTACTATCCATATAGAATAGTATTATCTGAAAATATATCATAACTCATACCATTACCCATCAAAAAAACTTGGGTCCATTACCCAAACCTAGGGTCTCCAACTTATCATGGCCATAACTCTCTAACCATGAGGAATTATGTGACGTTCCACATACCACCGTAAATGAAATGATAAGCACTATCCATCTAAGATATTTTCCTTGACAAATTCACTTTCCTTCATCTCATTATTACACAATTAAGCATGGGTTCTCTTACTCCACAAAGCGTCTTCCCGTGAGGGCTTTCACCATAAGGGGACCACTTTGGAGTTCATCCATATTTACTTCTTATCAACCATGACAAAACAATAATGAGTCATATTTACATCAAACAATATTGGGTCTGTTACCCAAAGCTTTGTGCTATGGGGCTTTCTTCAAGGGTTGACATCGATGACAACCAACCTTAATCAACACAGAAGCAAGACTTAGTGAGAGGGGTGAACAAGACTGTTATGGGCATCCAGACTTCAAGCATCTTGGTGAAGAAAAACTCAAGCTCAATAGCTCTCTTGAACTCAAGTTTTAGACACTGAAATATGTCACAGAAACATAATAATCAAACCTACATTACCATGAAACTACAACAACTCAACTGGATCCTCCATGCCTGAGCCTTTCGGCATAAGGGGAAATAAGGTAACAAGGAAGTTGACTAAAACTGGTCACAACAATACTGTAATCAAACCTACATTACAATAGAACTATAACCCTCGACTGAATCCTCCATGCCCGAGTGTTTTAGCACATTTTTTACAAGAGATGAAAGAAGTTGACTTCTATTAATGCGAAAGTCTCAAATTTGTTACATAACCAGAGAAAAGTTCTAGGATAAAAATTACATAGTAGGGAGCTCTGCTCAACCAGTTGACCACCTTAACAAAATCTTGAACTTATCTCTTTATACTTAGATCATTCCACAACTACCGGGAGTGTGATCTGGCTAGTCCATTCAAATCCTTTTGTCTACGCCTTCTTCTGTCATACGGTGCATGTATCCTCCTGTCAGATATAAACTCAGCTCAGCATGGGTATGCAAGAAAAATTGTCCACAGGGGGACCTTGGGCTGACAGTACTATCTCCGTAGCCAGACCTTCCATGCTTTCTATTTATGGAGTGACTCGAGGTTTCAACCACCACTCCTTTTTTCATTAACTGCTTCCTCTCAGGATCGCAACGAGGCTTAACGCCTAGGGGTCATTGTGCACTACTAGAGGTTCTTTGAGTCGAATCTGGCTCTTTAAAACCTTGATGGTCTCATTTTGTAACTAACACAGGCCCTTTCGGCCCTTGGTGCAGGTCTTATGAAACCCGCAACCTCTTCCTTCTCATTTATGAAACCTCAAGCTTCAGGTGCCAGCTCCTTCTCCATTTGCCCCTTCCTGTCTGTGACCTTGGGCCATGACCTGGCGCTTATCCCAAACGTAGCTTTGGGACTTCACATTTCGGGAATCTTCACACCATTCGACTTCAGATCTCTCGATACCCAGATCGATGAAATCACTTTACTCAGATCAACGATCGGACTGCTTTGCAATCGACCGCTGTGATTGCTACCTCGAAACTCCAAATCGGCCAGCTCCATGCAATGGGAACTAGATTTTCTTCCTGGGCACGCCTCCCACATGACCTTGGGCTATGACCCGAGGCTCTACTCCTGAGCGCTTCACAACTTCGCGCTTCGTAAAATCTGCACCTTCCTGCTTGCAAATCGTCTGAACCGCGAATCCACGAATTCGCCTATCTGTCGCCACGTGCTCTTCTAGATCTACGACCACGATCTCTTCTGATAGATCGGCCTTCGGGAACTTTGCATGCTTCTTATCTGGAAAATCCCGCAATGATTCCTTCCGCTTTTTCACATCTTCTGCCACACGGCTCTTAGATCGATGGCCCATATGACTTCGACTTTCGGGACTTTGGACTTTTATATGAATAACTTTCACAGTCTTCTAGAGTCCTTATTTCCACAATTTTTCCCCATCGTTGATCTCTTCCAAAAAATATCTGACAGTCAAGACTTAATCCTTTGCTTGATCTTTAATTTCGGGGCCTCCATCTGGTCAATGATCCTTGCGTAACCTCATAATCCCAAATTCCTGAGGGCCACCCATCTGAGCTTCACAGGGGATCTTCGTCGTTGAAAACTGAACTTTCCTGCTTGCTCGATTTGAATCCACAATGGACCTCTTTGAGTGTTGTATTTTGTGCCCATGGCTGAGGCCTGTGTGAACACAGGCTTGGACGACCTTTCATGGGCTCGAGAGAACAAAATAACCAATGATTGAAACAAAGGCGATGAGTGTTCATTCTTAGAGAAAAACAGAAAAGCTTCGGGCCGAGACTCACTTAGGAAAAACACCAAGGGAAACCAGGTCATTAGACAAAGAGGAAAAAATGATTTTACCAGTCGAAGGGAAAAACTTAGGACCTAACATGCGAAAGAGAGAGAGATGGGTCAAGGCTACAAACATATGTATTAATAAAAATCACCTACGACCCTTGATGACTTCATGTGATAACATATCCTACAATACACTTCAATCTGATGAATCCAATTATCTAATTTCTCAGCATTTACCTCTCCATTGTACATAGGAAATTCAAATTTAATATCAAGATTAAGCAAAGGAGTTTGTAAAGGAGTTTTACCATGTTCTTTTGGAGAATTTGGAGGTGGTTGTGTAATGGTATAAGAGGTGTAATATGGAGGTGGAGAATCACCATTCCCTCCATTTCCCTTTGGAGTTTTATCACCGCTGTCTCCATTTCCCGTTGGATTTTTATCACCATTGTCTCCATTTCCATTTGGAGGGTTGGAGATTTCACCTTGCAATCTTGCATTTCTTTCTTCAAACAAAACTTTAACCATCTCAGTCATATCATAGAAATCTTTTCTAAAAGTTTTCTCCTTTGAAGGAAGAGTTTCATGACTCTCCTCATGATCCATACTTGGTGAATATCTCCTTGAAGCTTCAGGTGATTTGATAGTTCTCCTTCTTGAAAGTTGAGAACTTGGCTCTACAATTTGACCTTCTCCTCTTGTGATCTTCAACCTAGTAAGCATCAGAAAACAACACACTTGCAAACAATCAAGCCTTCAAAAACCTAAGCTCTGATACCAACTTGATCTGAAAATGAAGAAGACTTGTATCTTTTAAATTATTTGTAAGTGTTAATTATGTGTGCTTGGGTAAAAGGATCAATTTGCAAACACATAAATTAAATATTTTTCACACTTAAGATGAACACAATAACTAGCAAATAACAACCATCAGTAACACATAACACAACAAATGATAAAAGAGTTCACCCCTCTCTTGGGCTACATCTCTTGGTCTAGCTTCCAATGGATCATTTATATTATTTTCTCAAAGTGATAAAAACAGTTCTTTACAGTGCTCAAAATGCCAAATAGATGGCTCCAATGGCTCCAGAACATCCAAAAACCTGCAGTTGGGCTCTTTTGGCATCTGGTTTGGAAAAACAATGAAGAAGATATCCTCCTGGAAAATTTCCCCTTCAAGCTTATTGTCTCTGGTTCTCCAATTCACGCCTTTGTGTGACTAACCCGGCTCCCGCTGTGTTACTGGATCAAAAATCCAACACCACATGGATCCCGTGAATCGTGGCATAATGTCGAATTGTTAACGCGTTAAGCGCCCCCTTGGGCGGAGGTGTTGGTTGTATGGGGGGCATGTGGCCACGTCCCAGTGCATAACCCGACCCCTGTGGCTAATTTGTTGCATAAACCCCGCACCAAAGGTTATATGGAGTGTATATGTGATGTAGTAATATGGACCAGGGGTTGGGGCTTAGCCCCAACCCTTATCTCTGCCGACATAACACTTATTAAAATTCAAATAAATTTAAAATAGTATATGGTTAAGTAGTATTGTGTAGGCGGGTTAGTGCCCCAACCTATGCGGAGAATATGCCAACGTTGTAGGTCTCGGGTTCGACCCCCAAGGACTCCATTACAATTTTATCCTGTAAACCAATGACGAGGTGCCACGCGGCGATCCCTGGCTAGGCCATGTGGCACCTTCCCATTCACCAATTGAAGGACACGTGTCAGTCGTGGATTGGTCCACGTCAAACACCGACAATTCACCTTCCACGTCAGCCACCTGAAAATTTTGCACTACCACGTCACTATACAGTCGTACGAACTGTACGGTCAAATGCCACATCAACACTGTATGGATTGTACGAACTGTACAGTCAGCAAAATTTTGCCTTTTTGGCAAAATGGACAGAACACGATATCTCACTCCTACGACGTCCATTTGAACCTGTTCAAGTTGCGTTGGGATCGTGAGGACAAGGCCTAAGCAGGGGTTTGTTTTGAAGCAATTTTGAGCACTTTGATTTTTGAGCAAAATTTTATCCCATAGATCAGAGGAAACGATTGTGAACTATCTTATGAAGATTACACAGATCCGAGATCAGCTTGCATCCATTGGTGAGACAGTACAGGATGTTGATTTGGTGAATGTAGCGTTGAGAGGTATTCTCAGGTCTTAGAAACCTTTTTTGCAGGAGATATGTGCACAAGAGACGATGTTAGGGTTTGATAGACTATAGACTTATTGTGTCCAGGAGGAGACTCAGTTAGAGTCTAGGGATGGTTTTAAGAGTAGCAATGATGTGAACCTTTCTCTTTCCAACCAGGAAAGAAAAGGCAAGTTAAAGAAGATTTCCAATGGAGAGTCTTCTGCTCGAGATGGAAAGAAGAAGGACATGAGCAAAGTCAAGTGTTTTGTATGTCACAAGTTTGGACATTATGCAGGTCAATGTCCTCACAGGAAGAATATGGGGAACAAAGCGCAACCAGAGGTAGTTGCATCGAAAAAGACTCAAGTGGATGAGTTTTGCAAGAAGTTCGAAGAGACAGAGTTCTTACTTGTTTCCCAAACTTCCTTGGGCACCATATCAGCTAGTGCATGGTTGATAGATAGTGAAGCCACGTGTCATATGACAGGAGCACGAGAGGTGTTCGAGAGATTCACATAGATTGACTCAGATATGCATGTGGAACTTGGTATGGGAACCAAGCATGTAGTGAAGGGACCTGGAACAATTTCATTCTAGTTGGAGTCAAGAGGCACATTGAGAGTGACAAATGTGTTATGGGTGCCAGAACTCAAGAGGAGTGTGATCTCAGTTTCAATGATTGAGAAGAAGGTGTTTGACGTAGCTTTCCAGGATGGAAAGGCATTGATCATTACCATAGGATCTAGCTCAAACAAAGAACCTGTCTTTAGAGTTAGAGAGAGAAACTTGTATAGGCTAAAGGACCAGTCTATGCGAGCAATGGAAAGTAGTTGAGTGGTAGAGACCAAGGAGCAGGTAGCTCCGAAGTTTGAGCAACTCAGAGGGAGTCAACCTTTAGGTTCAGGTAGGAAGGAGAAGCCTTCCAAGTCTGTCAAGGATTCATGGTACGAGATGGCTATGCAGGATGCTTAGGAGCAGAAGGCTTCTAGGAGAATGTTCAGAGGCAGTGAGTCTTCAGAGACAGGTCATATCATGATGGTAGGAATAAATTATGTGTCATAGGGAGAAACCAATCAAATGGATGAAGAGAAAGCATGGTAGAGGATCTGGTAGCAAAGATAGAGCCAACTCCGGGGTGAAGAAGTACATTCCTCGCTAAGAGGGAGTGTTTATGTTAGTGGTAGCATTGGATACGTACTTCTGCATTGACATGTGTCTAGCATGTGGAATTCGTTGAAATCCTAGTGCGAGTTTACTTTAGTTAAAATGAATTAATTAAAGTAAAAGTGTTTTTATTAGTGAATTGAGTTATTTAAGGAACATGCTTAGCACATAGTATGTAATCTAAATCTCAAGTGGGTGTGAGAAGTAATCTCAGTTGTAGATCACTTTGGAGATTAGAAATAGATTGTAACTCATGATTATAAAAACAAGACTAGGGTGAAGGAGGAAGACATGTTATCCCCTAGCCTAGGGATATCTAAGGAGATTATGTCTCGAAGCCCATAGGTCCTAGACATGGATTATCGAGAGCCAGATCGACTTGAGCATGGCCCTAGAGGGCCCATCCGTTTCTTCCTCAGTGCCTCCACTTTATCAGCAACAACAACATCCATCACATCAGCCTGGTCTTGTAGCAAAAATGGGTCTTTCTCCATGAGCTAATGAGTCTGGGTATCATTGTATGTGTCAATTTGATTCTCAAAACATTTGAATATGTGCATTTAATTATTTTTGTTTCTAATGTGTGCTTGGAACTTATGCCTTTCCACTTGACCTCGTAAGTTGGTTCCCATAGGCTTTGAGTTTCCATGATTCATGAAAGGTCATCGTCCGTTCTCATCATACTTACCACTTTTCATATTTTTCCCGCTCATCCATCCCATTACACTGGTTCGGGTATTGGGTTGGAAAAATATCTAAGGGTTGTACCTTACCTTGTGGGAAGAAGGGGCTAAAGGCCCAAAGGGTAAAAGTAGCTGGAAAAAGATAAAATCCAAAAGAGTGAAACCTTCAGATGCTTGGCCCAGGGATCCCTAAGAAATAAATAAAAATCTTTTCAACAAGAAACAGAGAGACCCATAAAAATAATAAATCAAGAGCTAGTTGGAGGATAGGGGGTATCATCATGAGCCAACCTATTAGATCCATTGGCATGTAACGATATGACACTACCAATATCTGGTCACCACGCCAGGGTAGTGGCTCTTGGTGGCATAGCCAAGAGAAAGGGGGTCTCATCACGAGCCAGCCTTCTCATTTCCGTGAAATGCTTGTGGGTAACATTTCCACCACTGGTCACCACGCCAGGGAAGTGTCCCCCAATTAGTCTCTTGAAATAAAAATAAATAAAGAATAAAAGATAAAAGGCATGAAAGGGATTGGAAACATTTGCATCCATGACAAGGTGTAGCTCACCCTCTTCAGAGGCACCCATAGGTAAGCCATACATTTCCCTTCTATCACTGCACCCATTTCCTAGACATCCCTTAACCACCTCATTCACTCACATAGTCTAGATTTGACTTCACCCGGGAACATCCCACATCCAATGAGAATTAGCCCAATAGGATGTCCTAGCATCCCCTCCAAACTTGGCATGTAGAATAGCATAACGTCTTTGAGCACTTTTCCGGGTAAAGGGGGTTTCATGCACATGTTTAAATAACTTGATGATTAGATTTGATTAACATTTCTATGATCCTTCTGACTTATGAGCCCATGGAGGGCGTATTTGTTGATGTTGCAAGGTCACATCCAATGGACAGGTACATATGGGGAGATGATTAGTTCGAACCTCCATAGGGCTAAAATCCCACTTGATGGATGTTGAGACCCCAGCTAGGGGAAGAGACAGATCAGTGGATTGAACCAGAGAGAAAGGATGACGTTTCACCAGGGACAACCTAGCAGGCCTGTACCCAGGGGGGTTGTGCCATTTTCACCATAATGTAATCCTTGGAAGGCCCTTGACGTCACCCAACGTTTTGGATTTTTTGGAGGTAGTTGTGTACCAAGTGGCACGTGTGGCAGGATCCTGACGCCCAAGGAGGCCTAACGTTTTTCTCTAGGAGGCCAACGTTTCCCAAAAAGGGCCTAACGTCACCCTAAAAGGGCATGATGTCACCTTTACAGCTTGTTTTAGGGTTTGATTATGACATTTAATGTAAAAATTGGATATTATGTGTAACAATCCATGTCGACATTTTTGGCCTAATTCTCATCATTAGTATTGTATAAATAAGGGTTTAAACCCTTGTATTATTCATCATCTTTCACTCACACAAGTGAGGTATGAAATTTGTGCCCTACTTAAGGTTTATTGGCTGAAATTTTAGGCGCACTTCTTGGAGGAGGCTTAATTTGGTGTTTCTTGGCATTTTTCTTGGTGGAAAATCTTCAACTAGGCTTATTGCTAGATTATTCTTGGTGGATGTAAGTGAATTTCTTAAAGCCTTCTTTTCTTTGAATGGTTATGGTACAATTACTTTTCATTTATTCCAAGATTAAGAAATTGCTAGTTTAAAACCCTAGGAGAACAAGCACATGTTATTGTCCTTGTCTTAACAATTTCTCACCTACTAGATTGTGCTAGAAACCCTACCTTTGAAGCATTGTACTAGAGCGCTTCCATTGTAGCACTCTAGTGTCATTTTCTTCATCAAGCGATTAATTGTTTCAAGCTTGAGCTAAAGAGGAAGGAAAATCTCTAGGGCCTAGGGTTACCTACTTCCTAGTAGTCGTTTTCCTTCTAAGGTTTGTTGATTGAGGCCTTGGGTTACCAACACCTCAATCATGATCCTTCTTGGTCCTTAGCTCTTATATTATCATTTGTTTCCTTCAAGTTTTTCTGCTGCAAGTGACTCCATTAACCCTAAAATGCACTGGTTTAGACCTTAAGATTTTTTTATTGATGAAAACAACCTTCAAATCTTTTACTTCAAGCAACCTACTAACACTTTCTAATCCTAGAATATCCTAACCTACTGACTATATTGATGTTGTTACTAAATTAATATATATTCATTAAATGTAGCATTAAAAACTTACAAAAGCAATTGAAAAGGTTGATTTATACATTGTCTTGTTTGCTTCTATCAAATGTTAGTATTATGATTTCAAAGGTTAATGATTCTTAGTCATTTTGAAGCTATTTCAAGGCATTTAATGTGAAGTGTTGCCCTATAAATATTATTGTTATAATTTTATGTTTACCTCATCATATTCAACGAATTTATTTTATCGAGAAAGTCTATGGTTTTATGAAGTGCTAACCAACAAGTGTACTTGCAAATATATATAGTTTATTGTTGCTTTGTTCTGGGAATGTACACTTTGATACATTATCATTTCATTGGTTATAAAAAAAGAACTTTCTAATCGATGGTGACTTGTGATAGGGGATCCTTATCTAGCCATTTTGACCTTGCCTTCTCAAACCCCCAGGTCATCGGGGACGTCTCCCCTGGGCCTACCACCCTAAATAGAAAGAGACATCCTATTGAGGTGACAATGATAGGATTAGTCTCCAGTTACACAAATTTTCTCTCCTTTAACCTTTCCTTCTATCAAAGTACAAATTGCGCAATAACATTTTGGCATCATTGTTGGGGAACACTGAGTCAATATTCCTCAAATGACACTTTTTTCGGTAAGCCTTTGTCCAGAGAACTTTTCTTACAAGCTTACCTGGTGACTCCACTAAGGGTGATTCCCTTAATCCTTTGATAATTTCAAGAAAATTATCTGGCAACTCCACTAATGACGAAGTGAACCATGACTTCTCAATGGGACCCAGGAAACTTCAAACCTTTAGACATGAGTAAAATCTTGGGATACCCTCGACAAATGCCCCCGAAGTATGAAAAATATCTCCCTAGATTCACTCGTAGTGATGGGGTTAGAACCAACAATCACATGGATGATTTTTGGGCTTTCTTTCAACTCCACCCTATTAGTGACGATGTTGAAGATTTGGCAATAAAACTTTTCTCTGCCACTCTTCATGGCAATGCTATGAAATGGTATGATGATCTCCCTGTTGCTAGCATCACATCTATGGACCAGTTAGAAGAACTTTTTCTCAAAAAATGGGGTATTAAATTGGAAGATATCCAAACGTTATTGAAAAAACTCGAATATGAAAAACAAACTGAGAATGAGATAGTCTGGGATTTCCAAAATAGGTTTGAGATATTTCTATATCAGTTTCCTAGAAGCCATTATCCTAGAGACAAGTACCATATGTATCTCTATACCAATGCACTCTTAGTGCATTTAGGGTTCCTCCTAAATAAAAAGGGGCCAAAGACAATCTATGATGCTTATTACATGGCCAAGAAAATCAAGGAGAAAATCTCTTTGCCCAAGGGAAAACAAATATTCTTTCTAGGAACGAAAGTTGATGACCCCAAAGGTACCCCAGACACTCTTATTTTGGAAAGATTAGTTACCCTTGAAACCTTTACTGTTAATTTCCAAGAAGAAGGGGAACAAATCATCGACCAACAAAATGCTAAGGGGAAATATCTTGATGAGGTTTTCCAATCCCACAAGGAAGAGAAAAGGACTAATAAAGACACAGTTGAGGAGTTGGAACCTGAAAAATATGATGAAGTATCGATATGTGCTCCTCCCTCTGATGAAGCCATCCACAAGCCTTTTCCTCCTACACAAGAAGAAGAGAATGAGGTCATTCACTTTCCTTTTCAGGATCTTGATAATGCCTTGTTATATGATTCAGAGAAGGGAGAAGAAATGGAATCCTCGAGCAAGGTAGATCTTCCTTGTTTTATAATTGAAGATGTAGGGGAAACTCATGAGGATGAAACAATGATGCATGTTGAAGACACCCAAGTCCTCAAAGCTCCTGCACAAGAAGAAATAAACACAATGAGTTACTTTCCTTTCAAAAAATTTGATGATTCTTTACTTTATGATTTGGAAAGTGAAGAGGATCTAGATAAGCCTTTAAATGCTTTAAATCCTTCATGTTATGATACAAATAGTGACATGATTAATAATATTGACGAGTTCATATGTGTTGGGAGACGTAAATGGGATGTAGTTGGGTATGATGTGGACCCCATCTACGACATTGAGAATCCTTTCCAAGTGTTTCCTTTACAGTTATCATAATAGGTTACTCATAATTTTGACCAGTGGCAACAAGGAGATGATGTAATTATTGATACTTTCCAAACAACCAGGGTTGACCTAGTCCCATTTTCTCCTAATGATTTTCAATCATAACTTGAGGATTTTGATGAGTACTCTTCTGAGCACTTGAATTTATTCCATGAAGAAGATTATCAACCACCATTGTGCTCATATCCTGATAGGAGTAAGGAAATGTTTTGCCCGAAGAAGGATCTTTGTGATAAAGTTCTCCAACCACCTTCGATTACTTTATCTTGTTGTTTCATTAAAGGTGTAGTTGGTAAGTATGTATTTTGTATTAAGTTTCCTCTGAGGAAAACCCTAGAGTTCAAGGGTAGGTTGAATACCTCAAGAACAAGTCTGTCATCTCAGCCTTTCACAGACTAAGAGTTTGTCAGTCATCTTCTAGGTCCTTGTCAATTCTTTCCTGGGCTTCGACTGTGAGGACATCCAAGGTAGCCAAATTTAAGAACTTTTGAGTCATTCTTATAAACCTTTGAATTTTCATTATCCCTTCCTAAAGTGGATTGAGCACTTTCCTGAGAGAATGACTTGGCCTGATTTTACCCCTCCCACCTGCCTCCATGAGTTAGACTTTATGATTTTCGATGATACAATACATTCTCTAACTCATGTTATTTTTGTGCTTAACTTATCACTGTTTTGGTTTATGATGAAGCACAAAGGTAGGTGCTATGAGGCATTTCTAGGGTGGCTTCACTGGCTATTTGAGTACGCCTAGCACTCAACCAACAGGTAAATATAGGTAAGTAGGTAGGAATTTGCATTCATTGTATATACCATCTGCATTTCATGCTAGAGTAATTGTATTTCCATTTGTACATATGCTTGTTTTCATTTTCTGTATTATATATATATGAGCCGGGGGTGATATTGTTAGAAATAATAGATGTGCTCATTTAACCATAGACAATATAGCAATATTGTCACCCAGCCATAGGTCGAAGCCACCCCCGAGCACCTTAACCTTGACAGAGAATGATTCTGGAAGAAAACCAATATCCAACCAAGGCTAATGCAACAAGCAAAGATAACCAAGACTAATCAGAAATTCCAACCATAACCAATATAAAGTCTGACCCTAAACCGAGAATACAGATTGCAGTAGATGCAGTTGCAGCTACTCCCCAGACTTGCGCACTTACCTAGTTTCTGCAGTGCACACTTCTTCATTGTTGTAATTTCGAGTTGTGTGTACAAAATGAGGTCTGGCTACTTGTATTTATATTGTTTTCCTAAGCTGTCTGGGCTGACTTCTCATTCTGGAGGATAAATACTTAATATTAAATATTTCCTTGAGCTGACTTGTCTTCTAGGGTTATGCTCAATGCTTTAGGGTTTCTTCTTGCTTCCCATAATATTCTATTCTCGGCAGGGTTACATGTGGAGGTAAATACCTCCCACAACTACCATAATATCAACAGATATCACCACCCCAAATGATTACTAATAGTCTTATGTTGAGATCAAGAAGGTCGCAGGTTATGCCAGAGATGTTGAGGTTCTCATGCGCTCTACGGTGAGCACGTGTCCCTGAGTTGGATCCAGATGTTATCCCCTAGCCTAGGGATAACTAAGAAGATTATGTCTCGAGGCCCACATGTCCTAGACATAGAGTACCGAGAGCCAGATCAACTTGAGCATGGCCCTGGAGGGCCCATCCTTTTCTTCCTCAGCACCTCCACTTTTTCAGCAGCAACGACATCCATCACATCAGCCTGGTCTTGCAGCAGAAATGGGTCTTTCTCCATGAGGTAATGAGTCTGGGTATCATGGTATGTGTCACTCTGATTCTCAAAACATTTGAATATGTGCATTTAATTATTTTTCTTTCTAATGTGTGATTGTACCTTATTCCTTTCCACTTGACCACACCTGGGGGGAATGATAGGATGCCCTAGTAAGCGGGTTCCCATAGGGATTGAGTTTCCACTGGGAGGATTCATGAAATCTCATCATCTATTCCCACCATACTTACCACTTTTCATCTTTTTCCCGCTCATCCATCCCATTACACTGGTCCGGGCATTGGGTTATCCAAATATCTAAGGGTTGTACCTTACCTTGTGGGAAGAAGGGGCTAAAGGCCGAGAGGGTAAAAGTAGCTGGAAAAAGATAAAATCCAAAAGAATGAAACCTTGAGATGCTTCGTCCAAGGATCCCCGAGAAAGCAATAAAAGGATTCTTAGCAAGAAACAGAGGGACCCATAAAAATAATAAATCAAGACCTAGTTGGAGGATGGGGGGTCTCATCATGAGATAGCCTATTAGGTCCATGGGCATGTAGGAGTATGACACTACCAACAGTTGGTCACCATGCCAGGGTAGTGGATCTTAGTGGCATAGCCAAGAGAAAGTGGGTCTCATCACGAGCCATCCTTCTCATTTCTGTGAAATGCTTGTGGGTAACATTTCCACCACTGGTCACCATGCCAAGGCAGTGTCCCTCAATTAGTCTCTTGAAATAAAAATCAATAAAGAATAAAATATAAAATGCATGAAAGGGATTGGAAACATTTGCATCCATGAATAAGGTGCAACTCACCCTCTTCAGAGGCACCCATAGGTAAACCATACATTTCCCTACTATCACTACACCCATTTCCCAGACATCCCTTAACCATCTCATCCACTCACATGGCCTAGATTTGACTTCACCTGGAAACATCCCACATCCAATGAGCATTAGCCCAATAGGACATCCTAGCATCCCCTCCGAACTTGGCCTGGAGAATAGCATAACGTCTTGAGCACTTTTCCAGGCAAAATGGGTTTCATGAACATGTTTAAATAACTTGATGATTAGATGTGATTGACATTGCTATGATCCCTGTGGCTTATGATCCCATGGAGGGTGTATTTGTTGATGTTGCAGGGCCACGCCAGATGGACAAGTACATATGGGGAGATGATTAGTTCGAACCTCCATAGGGATAAAATCTCACCTAATGGATGTTGAGACCCCAGCCAGGGGCAAAGACAGATCAAGGGATTGCACCAAAGAGAGAGGATTATGTTTCACCAGGGACAACCTGGCAGGCCTACACCCAGGGGGGTTGTTCCCTTTTCACCATGATGTAGGCCTTGGAAGGCCCATGACGTCACCCAACGTTTTGGATGTTTTGGAGGCAATTATGTGTCAAGTGGCAGGATCCTAAGGCCCAAGGAGGCCTAATGTTTTTCTCTAGGAGGCCAAAGTTGCCCAAAAAGGGCCTAATGTCACCCTAAAAGGGCATGACGCCACATTTACAACTTGTTTTAGAGTTTAATTATGACATTTAATGTAAAAAATGGATATTATGTGTAACAAACCATGTCGTCCTTTTTGACCTACTTCTGGTCATTAGTATTGTATAAATAAGTGTTTAAACCCTTGTATTATTCATCATCTTTCACTCACACAAGTGAGGTATGAAATTTGTGCCCTACTTAGGGTGTATTCGTTGAAATTTTAGGCGCAACTCTTGGAGGAGGCTTAATTTGGTGTTTCTTGGTGGAAAATCTTCAACTAGGCTTATTGCTAGATTATTTTTGGTGGATGTAAGTGAATTTATGCAATCCTTCTTTTCTTTGAATGGTTATGGTACATTTAATTTGCATTTATTCCAAGATAATAAAATTGCTAGTTTAAAACCCTAGGAGAACAAGTACATGTTATTGTCCTTGTCTTAACAATTTCTCACCTACTAGATTGTGCTAGAAACCCTACCTTTGAAGCATTGTACTAGAGCCATGCCATTGCAACACTCTAGCGTCATTTGCTTCATCAAGCCATTAATTGCTTCAAGCTTGAGCTAAAGAGGAAGGAAAACCACTAGGGCCTAGGGTTACCTACTTCCTAGTAGTCATTTTCCTTCTAAGGTTTGTTGATTGAGGCCTTGGGTTACCAACACCTCAATCATCATCCTTCTTGGTCCTTAACTCTTATATTATCATTTTTTTCCTTCATGTTTTGTTGCTGCAAGTGACTCCATTAACCCTAAAAGGCATTGATTTATACCTCAAGATTGTTTGATTGATGAAACCAACCTTCAAATCTTTTACTTCAAGCAACCTACTAACACTTTCTAACCCTAGAATAGCCTAACCTACTGACTATATTGTTGTTGTTACTAAATTAAGATACATCCATTAAATGCAACATTAAAATCTTATAAAAACAATTGAAAAGTCTGATTTATACATTGTCTTGTTTACTTCTATCAAATGCTAGTATTATGATTTCAATGGTTAATGATTCTTAGTCATTTTGAAGCTATTTCAAGGCATTTAATGTGAAGTATTTGTTAGAATATGATGAATGTGCTCATTTTACCATAGAAAATATCTCTATTGTCACCCAACCATAGGCCGAAGCCACGCTTCGAGCACCTTAACCTTGACAGAGAATCACTCTGGAAGTAAACCTTAGGCTAGATAGCCAAACAAAGGGTAGCGCACCTTTCTCCAAGGATAGCGCACCAAACAAGAGTTGATCAGATAGTCCAAACCATAACCCACTACTACATATGGGCGGATTATTTCACGAAATGTTTCCACGTTTCCATTAGTTTCACCTTTTTTTTAAATAGGGTGGGATTTTCGTCGATATTGCCACTAAAGTTCGTCTCAATATCGACGAATAGGTTAGTTTAACCTGGTCGAAATTTTCGTTGTTATTGCCATGAAAGTTCGTGGAAATAGCAACAATTCTTTTTCCTATCTCAGTGGTTGGTGTAGCTTGTTTTTTCCTTGATAATATATTATATGTGTAGTACCATATTTCATGTCTTTGGTTTTTGGATCTAGTTAGTATATTCTATGGAAAAGGGTATGTGGATTCCATGATATTCTAGGTTTATGGAATCCACATACCCTTTTCCCTTCAATTGTAGCTATAACATCTCTCTTTTCATTGATAAAGATATGAAATTTCTCTTGAAACTCAACCCTGGTCGGTGAAATGATAGTAATTGATTGTCATTTTCTTCTCTCTTTTATTTTTAAGAACTAACAAAAAAACACCAACAAAGCTTGATTGAAGCTTTGATACCACTTGTTACATCCCTAATACCCAAATGGGATCACACTTGCATAAATTGAAAATAATATAACAGTGACAATAATGGTTGGGATACTTTCACACCTAATGGTTGGCTAGCACTTAGTAATTCAATTAAATGAAGGAAGAAAACTCCCTGAATAAAATCTTGAAGTTGATTGTTATATTGATAAATGATAAGTTATGGTATATATAATATAGGGAGGAAACTCATGTTTATAACAATAAAATACATAAACACTAACCCTAAACTTATGTTAGGTATATATGTCGTTATTATATAAAGAAAACATGTGTACACATATGAACTTATTATAAAGATGTTATCTATGTCGTGATTAGGCACATAACAATCACTTTTAACTAACCACC